>JAAGKR010003145.1:0-13023 GCA_011419295.1 Clarias macrocephalus
AAGAGTATACCGTACTTCCACAGTCATTAAGGGATTAATTGGCAGTCAGGTGTTACTAATGAAATGCACAATGTGAGTCAATTAGCAAGAAGTGTTCATTCCTCTATACAAGCTACTCCTCTATACAGGGTGCCACTGACCGTCACGCCACTCGGTCATGACAGTGTGACACAGTGCCAGGGCGGTGAAGAATTCCCTGCTCTCAGGGCAGCCCTTTCCCCGCAAACGGTCCACCAGCCGCTGATCAGAGAACGGCAGGCCACCACATGAAAAGCAGTTCCAGCTCAGGTCCATTGGCTGTACAGGAGAACACATGGGTTGATGTACAGTCAACTTACATACAATTTTTACAAACAAAACCATGTTTTCTAATCAATTTCAAACCCTACATTCAGTACTTTTGTGAATGGAATTCAAATGTTTGTTGCCCTGATTTGGATGTACTGTATGCTTTGGATCACTTTCTAGCTGAAAGATCTACTGTAACTACAACCCAGTTAAATCTTTGTGCCCAAGTCAATATAGTTCTTATAAAAGGAAACTTCTGGTTCTTCATGAGGAAAGCTTTATTGCTTTGAGCACAGAAGTCTGTTCAGAGTGGTTGGGCTGATAGAAAGGCAACAGGAACTAAAATAACATCTTTTTACAACTAAGGTACTGTATGCTGAAGCACATCTCTGGATGCACCACAGAAGGCCACACCAGGTGCCACGTCTGTCAGCTAAGAGCAGGAAACTGAGGCTACAATTCACATGGTCTCACCAAAATTCTACAAGAGAAGATTGGAAAAAACAATGCCTGTTCTGAGGGGTCTTGATTTCTGCTGCAGCATTCGGATGGTAGAGTCAGAATTTGGCGTAAACATGAAACGTGAAAGCATGGATCCATCCTGCCTTGTATCAATAGTTTGTTTTGGTGGTGGTGATGTAATGATGTGAGGAAGAGTTTACTTTTGGCCCCTTAGAACCAATTGAGCATGGGTTAAATGCCAAGGCCTACCTGAATAGTACTGCTGAGCATGTCTTCTCTTTATGACCAGAAATAATGTGCCATGTCACAAAGCTAAACTCATCCCAAACTGCTTTCAATTTAGCGATGTGATCACTGTACTCAAATGACCCCCACAGTCACCAGATCTCAGTTCAATAGAGCACCTTCGGGATGGGGTGGAACGGACAAATCTGCAGCAACTAAGTGATGTTATCATGTGAATATGATCAAATCTTTAAGGAACATTAAACATTTGAATAAATCTGTCTCAAAAACATCCTCCTCACCATGTGTGGGGGCAAAATATTTATATTTTAATTGTTGTAATAATATATTTTTAAATAAATTTTAATTTAATTAATATACTTTTATATCCTGTACCTGATTTATGGGGGATGGGGTAGTTATCCTAAACACATGTATAATTTAAATGGAAACTTTTTGCTTGTTTGTTTACATTTTGTTTATTAGAATGTATAGAAAATTCCAATAATTGTGATATGTGGATTTGTTTATATATTGTATGGATCATTGCATGCGTAAAGGGTTAATAAGAATTTGTTTGATTGTTTGTTTGTTTGTTTGTTTGTTTGTTTGTTTGTTATTTGTTTTGTTTTCATTTACCTGGGAATATCAGTGAAGCCGGGTTCTAGTTTTTGCATAGTAAGAAAAAAAGTCTTCATGCACTTTTTTCACGTTTTTGTTCATTTACATTTTTTTTTTACTCTTACCTTTGAATTTTCTGCCAAATCTCCTGTATCACAAACAAAATAAATTAATGTTTATTAATCCATGAATAAAACCTATTGTATAACCAAAATAAATAAATAAATAAATAAATAAATAAATAAGGCAAACCTCTATAAGTTTCACTTTATGTAAATGACATTTCTTATTAATCTCTAAAGATCTGATTAGATGGTAGTGAAATGACTGGATAACAGAGCAGGACACAGACCATAAATCTGGCCAGCAATGCAGCACTGCCGAAACAGGAGGTGGTTCTGTGTGAGAGTGCCCGTCTTATCAGTGAGCAGGTGACCCACTTGACCCAGCTCCTCAGTCAAAGTCGTATTTTGGGCCTGCGCCGGGGTGTTGTTCTGCTCCCAGTACATCAAAATGTCCCAACCAATCAGGAAGCATTGCACCACATGGATCAGCTCAAACCTTAACAGGGAAAAGCAGCGTAACTCAGTCACAGGTTCAATACTTTGGTAACTTTTGCACTTTTTTCGAGGAGTCAAGTCAAGCTTAATAAAACCTCGTGTGTGTATTGAGAGACTTTACGTGATGTAAAGGGAGAGGGGCATTGCAGGGCTTAGCACTATGATATAGCTCCAGAAGGTCAGGAAGCCCCAATAAGCAGCACTGAAACGGCCATCTATGACGGAGAGAACTTCAATATTTGGGGAAACCATGTGCTCGAAGACTCCACATCCCACAGCCAGGAGGAGAGCGACAGTCAGCATGGACAGGACGATCTAAAAACAACACACGTATAACGTTTCTTAGAGACAGTTGTAGGGTCATTATAAAATGTTGGTATGGTCATTTATACGGTCTTTATAAATACGGTCATTTACACTGTATATGGTCTATAAGAATCTTTCTGATAAAAGACACATTAGAAATATATTAGGTACTTATAATGTATAAGGACATAAAAAGCATAATTTTAAATGTTTATTTGTTTTGCTCTCACTGAAGTTTATGATTCAATCCTAAAATCATATAATAATAATAATTTTTACATTAAAATTCCAAGATCGCAGTATATCCCAAAATAAATTGCTTGATTAGAAAAGTGCATAAGTTTACAGGCCTCATTCCATACATTCCATAAAGTTCCATCTTGAGGGCCATTATTTTTATGTTATCTTTACTGCTCCCAAACATCGTCCAGAATCGTTTCATTGCTATGTGTACCTGTTATATAACTTCTCTTAAAACCCAGTGGAAGCTTTTTCTTACCATCTGCCTTAAGTATGGTTGAATGGTTTCCAATTTTCCCCAGTTAAATGATGTTACATGCACTATAAAATTGTTTAATGGGGTTGAGATCAGGGTTCTCTGTAGGCCACTTAAATTCATCCAAACCAGCGTTGGCAAGTCATGAACCTAATTTTTTTCATGGGAGAATTGGCAGGTTGGAACAGGTTCGGGTCCCATTCTGTGCCTTTATGTTTATACAGTAGTTAGGTTTAACTACGAGAAGTGTTCATGCTATAGCATACAGAGACATTTTCTAGTTCTAACTTAATTACAACAATATGTTGAAGGCCTACATAAGGGTGTGATGATCAAGTGACTATGGCATACCGTATATGAAGTGTATATTCTGCTAAATCTTTCTGGGATTCTAAAGGTTTCTGGGATTTTAATTCTATATTTTGCTCTCCTGTCATCATACTGGAAAATATCTGTAACTGTACACATACAAGGCTAAAAACATACAGTAGGTGCTTATATCAAATTGGGCGGTAAGATTAATAATGTTAGTGAATCCCAACAGTGCCGCTGAGCCTGATGCATTCATATCTGCACAATACACACTACTTTGACTGCGACTGCATTGGCTCCATGTGAAATTTCGCATCGATTTTAAAATACTACTATTGACGTATAAAGCACTAAATGGTGTCGCGCCGCAGTATCTGAGTGAACTGTTAGTGTCTTACGATCCGCCACGCCTACTTCAATCAAGGGATGCAGGCTGCCTGTCAGTACCACGTATTATTAAAACTACAGCAGGGGGCAGAGCTTTTTCTTACAAAGCCCCAAAGTTATGGAATAGTCTTCCTATTAATGTTCGGGACTCAGACACAGTCTCAGTGTTTAAGTCTAGGCTAAAAACCTGTTTATTTAGCCAAGCATTTGTGTAAATAGATCAGTCTTAGGTAAAGGAGCAGATCTGGGGGACTCATGGGCGTAGAGTATCTGGTGAACTGGTATGTTTAGATGCTGTCCTCCCCACTCGCATTGTTCACTCAGGTTTGTTGACGGTGAGGTGATTGGTTGCTTTACATCTCAGTTCCCCCTCATGTCTGTGTTTCCTTCTGGCTCCTCCCTTTTAGTTATGCTGTTATAGTTAGTCCTGCCGGAGTCCCTGCTTACACTCTGCACTAAATATACATTCACTTTATACTTTGTTTGACTGTGACCGAACCATCTCTCCTCTTCCTCTCTCTCTTTCCCTCTCCCTGTCTCTCTGTCGAGCTATACATGTCGCTCCTGAGCTGCCAGTGATCCAGACCCCCTCTGGCCCCTGGAGCTTCTGGCTGGAGATCTCGTCGCATGGATGCCCCGTGTGGTTTGTCTGGGATGCATGTGGTGACTGGGGACGGTTCCACTTTTCCACGAAGACGGTCCTGTCCTCGGCTGATGCAGACAGCTGTTCTCTGAGTCACCCGATAGTTCAGTACTGGAGTTTCCTACAGTCTGCCTGAGCCTCCATTAACGAACTGGACTGAATTTTAACTTAAACACGTCTCCTGTTATACTGAACTTCCGGTCTCACACAGTATGATGCTGATCAATCCCTGCTATCCATGAGGACGGGTTCCCTGTTGAGTCCGGTTCCTCTCAAGGTTTCTTCCTATTACCATCTCAGGGAGATTTTCCTTGTCACCGTCGCCATCGTCCTCGGCTTGTTCATCAGGGACAATCTTATCATTTTGATTCATACACGTTCACATCTCAAACAACCTTTTATAATTCTTTTGATTGTGTAAAGCTGCTTTGCGACAACGTCACTTGTTAAAAGCGCCATACAAATAAAAGTGAATTGAATTGAACTACTACTGTATGTCAGCATCCGTGCTGTGCCAGAAACAGTGGTAAGCCTAACACCTAACATAAAGGTAGTCAGCTGGGCGCCAGTCAGCAAATAAAATCAGTAAAACATTATAAAGTTAACAAGGATGGTCAAATAAAACCTAATGAAATGCCTGCTGTATGTATATAAAATATATTTTAAATAGTCATAAGCCTTTGTCCACTCTTACCATCCCTACCACTTTGTTAAGTAACCTCTCCACCTTTGTCTTCTTGATTTTCTGAGTCCCACCGTTCCTGAGAATCTTACTGTCAGAACCTGGGATATACATCAAGAGAATGTACTATTATGTATAGTAGATCTTTTGAACAAATCTACTAATGCATTTGAGTATCTAGACTGCGTTGTATCAGGTATAAACAGACGTGTACACATACCTGTGTAAATTGTGAGGCCATATACAGTGTCAGTGTTGCGCAGTACAGTTCCTCTGAGCAGCATGTGACCATTGTCCAGCGGATAACATTGTCCCTGCCAGTGTAACTCGCCTCTGAAAGAGTACAGGCGGCTGTTTGGCTCCTCACACCAAACAACCCCTGAGAAAGAGAGAAACTTTCTCTATACATCAACACACTTCCAAAGCATGCATTTGATCCTGCATCGTAAAAAAGTACAGTATTACTTATTTATTTATTTATTACAAACTGGAAAGTGGTATAGTACAGTTCAAATCCATGTACCCAAGCCAACACATGGACCACAATCGTTCCTCCTATCCACATGAATGATTTGGACTTCATGTTTTTGCTCTCTGTAGCCCCTGGTCTCCCTCTACAAAATAGAAGTCAGATGTCAAATTCCTGTTGCATGCAGATGACCTTGTCCTGGTGTCCCTCAGTGCTCAGGGTCTATAACAGGACCTACATGGTCTATGCAAATTTCTACCCCCCCCCCCCCCCCCCATTACATCATGGGACATATTAACTGGTCCAACCACAGCAGGGGCGGATCTACCAGGGTGGCACGGGGTGGCAATTGCCACCCTAAGAAAATGCCTTGCCACCCCATTTGCCACCCCAGCACTAGTGTCCTAGTGTTCTAAAAATAAAAGAGTTTTTTAATTTATCTGACGTTCCAATCCAGATATCAGGTTCAAGTCAATCATACATCAGCCTTTATTTCCTTTTTATAGGACAATGTAAAAATGTGCACCCTAGTGTATACACCGAATAAGAATAGCGTTCATTGAATCCAAAAAAAAAAAACATGCAAGGATGCTTGCTCCAGTGTTGCCACCCCTCATAATTTTAATGCCACCCCCTTGCCACCCCATGAATAATTTTCTAGATCCGCCCCTGAACCACAGGTTTCTACACAGATGGAAAAAGGAAGAAAAAAAAAGAGGGGGCGATATTGGCTCATATTTTGTGTGTGTCTGCAGACTGGAGTCTATCCAAAATGATCAAAAGGTCAATTCAGGATAATCGGTGACCTTCAAAAACAATGGCCTGCATTCAAACTACTGCAAAGCCCTGCAATGTAAAGAGACTTACAATGACAAGGGGATTTTTTTTCCCACTTTGGTGGAGTCTCATTTCTGTGAATACAAAGCTCTATTTGTACACATGATCATATGGTATAAGTTCTATTCAACATGAAGATACAAAGAAATGAAACAGCAACAGCCAATGTTACAGTTTTATGTTACAGTAACTCTGTAAGTTACTAAGTATTTCTCACTGTAACAGACAAAAAGGGTTTTTTTTGTTTGTTTTTTTAAGAGAAAATACTGAACCTTGTCCTCACTGACACAGTGTTAAACCTCAATAGACTAACACAAAAGTGTTGTTCGAGTCAAAGCTGGACTTTTGGTTGTGTCGAATAACAGACCACGGTTATGAGAGTAAATACTCCCTTTATTTCTCGATATAATCCCCTGCTACACTAACACACTTATCCCAGTGTGGATCAGATACCAAGATACCAAGGCAGAAAGCTTCCTCAGTACGCCAGAGCCATGATCGAACTTCCTGCTTCACAGCCTCCCAGGAACTCCTTTAATGGCCCAAACATGTACAAATTTTGAGGTCAGGTGAGTTCCTGTGACAGGCAAGTTGTGTTGCTGAACGAATGTGTGTACAGTTCCCACAAACAGATGCATCTCTTCCGTACAACAAGTAATCCGTCGATTTTCAAGGATCAAGCAGTCCACTCGCTGAATGTTGACGGGAACGGACTGCAATGGGCTCCGAGCTACTGTACCTCAGTCTGGATCATCATTCACGATGCATGGTCTTCTTAAAACATTTGCACCGTTAACAGTCTCGTCACTGTACTGTGCTTGAAGTCTTCTGTAAACGTCAATCATTTTTATGGCCTTCATTTGCCAGAAATTTTATCACAAGTCCCAGTTTGACTTGAACACCCCATATATTGACAGACTCTGACAAATGACTAACCAACATGCAAAACAGTTCAAATGAACCAAAGGATAAACCTGAGTAAAATGCAGTGGTGTGTGTAACTGTGGTCATATACACTAAGGTCACTAACTTACTGTATATACTGGGACAGAATCCCTGAGAACTTTGACCTACAACAGTGACAAACTAAGTGCACTTAGAAGTGCACTTATGGAGGACAGAGTGTACAGAGAGAGAGAGAGAAAAGCAAGGCAGACAAAGAGAAAGAACGCGACATATTTCATTGTTTTTAAAATTAATTATAATTTTAAAATATAATGACTGGTGGGCTGACCATCAAAATCCTGGAGACGTTCCTCTACTGGACCGCTTGTGAATTCATCGTGGGTGATAGTCAAAGCCTGGCGGAATTTCAGGTTGGTTTCTCTACAAACAAAAAAATAATAATTCAGATATTAACAGTACACATGGCTGTAAGTCAAACATGCAAGTTTTCGTTCACTCCTCCTAATCCACTAGGACAGTTACTATATACACTATGTGCTCACATACAGTGCTGTGAAAAAATATTTGCCCCTTTCTGTTTTTTTTTTGTTTGTTTGTTTGTTTGTTTGTTTTTTGTCATATTTATCATCAAACAAAAGTTTATCTCATGCACCAAGTGAAAGTGAAAAGTGGAAAGTGACTCAGTTTTCCAAAACTTACATTTCATTCATGATTTTATTCATTTGTTTATAACATTTGTTTGATGATCTTAAGTGTGACAAATATGCAGCAAACAAAGAAAATAATCAGAAATGGGCAAATACTTCTTCATGGCACTGTACATCTTGAACGCTTGCCTCAGAGTCATGTACAGTATGACTGTACTCAAGCTGTGCTCAAGAATTAATTAAACATGAATTAAACTACTGTAACTTACAATCGACCAGCCCACATACTTTGTTAGCAGTCTCTTAACAGGCCACTGTAGCCACAATCAAAATGTCGGTGGACGAGCCGCTGACATACAGCACAGCCCCATTATCACATGATGAAGGTCGTTACACGACATGTGCAGGCAGCTCTCTTGCCACTGATGGACAGAGACATAAAGGTGGACAGATAGCTGGTCTATGCCCCCAGCAAGAAGCACATCATCTGGGAAACATCCACCACCTATTGTATCTCACACGTTTCAAACCTAAGTCACATGGTGGACAGGGGAAAACTATCTCCCTGGTACCAAATCAGACTGTGGTGTAATGCTAGATGAAGTGAGAAAGCAACTTTTCTGTCCAGTTGTGACATAAACAAGCAGTTACTGTGTGTTGCCACAAGGAGGTGTTGCAGGGGCTTTGTATTTGTGCACACTGCTCCTGGCTCACCTTTAGATGGTGTTTGGGTGAGCCACAGCAGCTGAACACAGAGAGTGTGCACACTGTCTATTGTCTATTACTATATATTCCATTATCTGTCTAGTCTCTATTACACTCATGCCGAATGGTTTTGGATCCAATGGTTTTGGATTGAGCAGCACTACAATATTAGTGGTAAGTAACAGTAATGTGGCAGTATGAAAATCCATAGGACTACAATGTCAACTGCTGGTATTATAACAACAATTACTACTGTAAAAGCTATTTCAAAAAGTTAGATAAGCATTTTTCTAAAAAATAAAAAAAAAATCTACATGTTTCTAATTTCAGATTCCGAGACAAGTAAATAGAAACATGTGCACATCTGCATTGAGAAAATACAAATTGAAAAGGAATCCTTTAAGTACACAGTCCTTAGCAGCTGGGGTTGTGTTGTTTTGATCACTAGCTTTCAGGTTTAAGATACAGTATATGGTGAAAAGTATTTGGCCAAACCTGTTCATTATTGTGTTTCAATCAGATCCCCAATAAGCTTAATGCTGCACCATACCAAGACATCTTGGACAATGGTATGCTTCCAACATTTAGGCAACAGGTGAAGATCCTTTTCTATTCTAACATGACGCCGCCCCAGTGCATAAAGCAAGGACTATAAAGACATGGTTTGATGAGTTCAGTGTGGAAGAACTCGACCGGCCCGAACACAGAGCCCTGACCTCAACACCATTGAGCACCTTTGGGATGAACTGGAATGGAGATTGTGAGCCAGGCCTTCTCATCCATCACCAGCGCCTGACCTCTTAAATGCTCTACAGAATGAATGGACACGAATTCACTCAGAAACACTCCAACATCTTGTAGTCAGTGGTAGCTGTTATAGCTGCAAAAGGGAGACCAAAAGGGAGACCAACTCCATATGAAGTATGTGCTTGGCTACAATACAATGCAGGTTTGGCCGAATACTTTTGCGCATTTTTGTCTTTAAATGAATAATTTTGTTTCCCCATTTTTAGTGTGGTTATTTGTAGCCGAACAAAAGTTCAGCCCAGAACCACATAAGTTTTAAAAAGAGTGTCTTTTCACCTCCTGTAATCATAGATGAGACTGAATTCTTGTCTCTTGTCTACAGTATACCACTTTATCCTGTATACAGGGTTGCGGGAGGCCTGCAGCCTCTCACAGGAGAGTTAGGGCACGAGGTGGGGTACACCACGCAGGTGCCAATCCATTGCAGTGCACATTGTACCCCACCTCATGTGTGTGTGTATATATACACACACACATGACTGGACTGTGGGAGGTAACCGGAGTACCCGAAGGAAACCCACAAAGCATGAGGGAAACATGCAAACTCCACGCACTGGAGGTGCGAAGCCGCAGTGCTAAACACTATGCCACCCTGCCACCTTGGATATATTTAATGCAATACAAAAAACACACTATCCAAGTAAGATATCTGAAAAGCTAGCTAACAGCTGTATGTAAAATAAAGTGCCTTGTGCTTCAGGTATGCCCTTTTGACAGTGACATCAGCAGGGTTGCATTTATTTATTTTATTTATTTATTTTTTTTACAGCAAACTGGTTTAATACTGAAACAACCAATCAGAAGGATCACCATTTGACTTTGTGTTAAAGCCTGTGTGTGCACATGAATAAGAAATAATCCGTTCAAAGAATCACACGTACAGTATAGACCATATTCACAGCTAACGTGCCAATCAAAAAACAAAATAGCTATCTGCATATGTATCTTGCATTTATTCCGAGAGCAAGCAGATCAGTAAAACTGTCCGTGTTCATACCCGTCTATATCAGCTGTCTCGATGTAGCATAAGCTGTGGGGTTCAGTGCTACATAGAAGGAGCAGGTCTGCCTGTGGAACACAAAAAGGCAGGAACAATTACTTTTCTCGCCTACACACATATGTACACACAGACACACACACACACACACACACACACACACACACACACACACACACACACACACACATACCGGTATCAACTGGTCCCTATAAACTTTCAGTACATCTCCAACACGTACGTCCTTCCACTGTGCCACTGTAAAGCTGCAGGTTATGAAAACATTTATAAAAAGTATTGTGGTCGTGGTGCAGAATTGTTTTCTACATGTACGGTGTAAGCTCCAAATATACAACCATACTGTAGTTCTTCTTAAAATACTAACCCTTGGGTAGTAAGGATGTCACAGCGCCTTTTGTTAACCTTGGCATCGCTGCGATGTCGGCCCTGAAAGTAAACAATGCTCAGGAGTTCGAAATATACAAAAGCTGAGGCAGAAGACATAACTGCGAAAAAGATGTTTTAATGCATTCAGAGAATATCGCCACTGATATTTAAATTTAATCAGATTTGCATAATGAAACCATAAAAATGTTTTTTTTATGGTTTCATTATGTAAATGAAATTTAGGTAAAAAACTTAATGATCAATGTATGTTTGTATGTTTGGCTTTTTGCACACAATAATGACACACATAATGAAATTCAATCAAAGGCTCGAAAACATGGAACTAATAAATGACAATCAACTGCTTAGGACTACTTACTAAGAAGTCCTACCTCTAAACAGGGACAGAAGGAAAGGAGTGTGTGGGGGTGAGAGAGAGAGAGAGAGAGAGAGAGGGAGAGAAGGAGAGAGAGAGAGAGAGAGAGAGAGAGAAGGAGAGAGAGAGAGAAGGAGAGAGAGAGAGAGAGAGAGAGAGAGAAGGAGAGAGAGAGAGAAGGAGAGAGAGAGAGAGAGAGAAGGAGAGAGAGAGAGAGAGAGAGAGAGAGAGACAGACAGAGAGAGAGAGAGAGAGAGAGAGAGAGAGAGAGAGAGAGAGAGAGAGAGAGAGAGAGAGACAGAGAGAGAGAGAGAGAGAGAGAGAGAGAGAGGGAGAGGATGATGAAACAGCAACACAGTCAAGTTTTTTAAATATTTCATAAACAAAAAAATGTTTTATACATTTTAGATTTTTACTGATTACATTAAAGGAAAAAAAAAGAATTGTATATTTGTATAAAGTATACTCACTATTCTTTTTCTTGTTTTTTTCCTTTTTTCCTTTCATTTACCGCCATGGTCACATCATTTTTTTTTCCAAATTCGTTCACTCTTTTTACTAAATTGTATAAACTTAGAAGGAAATCAAAGAAATTAATAATATTGTTATAATATTATCATAGTATAAATATACAATGTGATTATAACACATATAATGCTTTGTATTCGTTATATATTTAATGAATACTTTTTTCCCGGGATACTCTGGAGTTTATGAGAAGAAGAAGAAGAAGATTTTTAAAATTACTTCCTGCAAATCACAAACCACTGTTATGGAGGACTGATCGATTAATTGATTGATTGATTGATTGATTGATTGATTGATTGATTGATCTCATGTGTTGGTGTTGGAGGCAAAATTCTTAAAACTAACCTTCTTTCACATTTTGCTTTAATAGTTGATTCTAGTTCAGGAAAATATTTTTTTTTGTTGCTGTTTTTGTTTTTACTCGCATGATTAATGTCTCAATAAGCGGATATTTCTTGAATAAAAAAAAAAACATTCTCATTACGAGATTATTAAGAAACATAAGACCGTGAAGCCTGTTTCACACAGCGCAGCACAAAAACACTGGCTCCACAGGCATTGTTCCTCACATGAAATTGAATATTTTTCTTTTTATTTCAGACCCAAGATGTTGTTGAAACACGAACGCCAGGAGACGAAGCTGACTTTCCTCTTTGCGCTGAGCTGAAGTCAGAATCGCTGCATGGAGCTTCCTCGGTGCCGAGCCATTAAAAAACCCTCAGCGTTCTTGTAATCAGTGTAAACACCAGTATTATTCTCATTTATATACTGTAAGGGGCGTTCAAGTCAAAGCGGGACTTTTGATTGTACAGAATAACAGAACACAGTTCTGAGAGTAAAAACTCCCTTTATTTCTCTATATAATCCCCTGATACACTAACATGCAAGTGGTGTTGGTGAATGAGTGTGTGTACAGTTCACACACACATGCGTCTCTTCCACAAGATTGCGATGTCGATTTTCAAGAATCAGGCGTTCCACTGGCCAAATGTTCTCAGGATCGTCCTTCACGGATGTACAGCTTTGTTTTTCAGATATTTCACTGCGATTAAGAGCCTCATCACTGGACTGAGCTTGAAGTCTTGAATTTCATCACAAGTCCCGGTTTCACTTGAACGCCCCGTGTACTTTTAAATACATTTCCGCTGATGGATTCAGACTTTTGAGTCACACTGCGCGCAAACTCATTTCTAACTCGTCCTTAATCTCATTCCATCGTCACATAATTGTGAAAAGCACTTGAGGCAAACAGAATCATTATCAGCCCGGAGGATCAGACAATTTCAAGCTTGAAACGAGAAGAAATAGTAAGAAGCAGATGGCATACGCCTATGTTTGAATAAAAACAGTCTAATATACAGAAATATGAATTAAATTTGCTG
>JAAGKR010003145.1:13043-79566 GCA_011419295.1 Clarias macrocephalus
AAAAAAAAAACATTCTCATTACGAGATTATTAAGAAACATAAGACCGTGAAGCCTGTTTCACACAGCGCAGCACAAAAACACTGGCTCCACAGGCATTGTTCCTCACATGAAATTGAATATTTTTCTTTTTATTTCAGACCCAAGATGTTGTTGAAACACGAACGCCAGGAGACGAAGCTGACTTTCCTCTTTGCGCTGAGCTGAAGTCAGAATCGCTGCATGGAGCTTCCTCGGTGCCGAGCCATTAAAAAACCCTCAGCGTTCTTGTAATCAGTGTAAACACCAGTATTATTCTCATTTATATACTGTAAGGGGCGTTCAAGTCAAAGCGGGACTTTTGATTGTACAGAATAACAGAACACAGTTCTGAGAGTAAAAACTCCCTTTATTTCTCTATATAATCCCCTGATACACTAATGCACTAATCCCAGCGTTGCACTAGTGCTTGGACACCATCAGGATAAATCATCTGAAACGCCGGCCTCCCAGGAACTCCTTTAATGGCCCAAACATGTTGAAATGTCTTGCAGCGAGATCAGGACTGTACGGGTCGACGTGGCAGTAACTCCCAGCTGAGTTCCTGTAACATGCAAGTGGTGTTGGTGAATGAGTGTGTGTACAGTTCACACACACATGCGTCTCTTCCACAAGATTGCGATGTCGATTTTCAAGAATCAGGCGTTCCACTGGCCAAATGTTCTCAGGATCGTCCTTCACGGATGTACAGCTTTGTTTTTCAGATATTTCACTGCGATTAAGAGCCTCATCACTGGACTGAGCTTGAAGTCTTGAATTTCATCACAAGTCCCGGTTTCACTTGAACGCCCCGTGTACTTTTAAATACATTTCCGCTGATGGATTCAGACTTTTGAGTCACACTGCGCGCAAACTCATTTCTAACTCGTCCTTAATCTCATTCCATCGTCACATAATTGTGAAAAGCACTTGAGGCAAACAGAATCATTATCAGCCCGGAGGATCAGACAATTTCAAGCTTGAAACGAGAAGAAATAGTAAGAAGCAGATGGCATACGCCTATGTTTGAATAAAAACAGTCTAATATACAGAAATATGAATTAAATTTGCTGGTAATCCAAACATTTGAAAAGTGAATAGACAGAGAGAGAAACTGAAAAGTGAGCTGTTTATTACAGCATTATTATATAGTAATTACACATCTATTACACAAATCCTGCTATTACACTATCACTTGAATCTCTGATACTGGAGACTCCTTTCATGACATTTTAAACATTACCTCCAGGGTCATGGGTTCGATTCCCATCACTATGTGCATGGAGTTTGCATGTTCTCCCCCTTCCTGGTGCTCCGGTTTCCTCCCACATTCCAAAGACATGCAGATTAGGTTAACTGGCATTCCCAAATTTTCCCTAGTGTGTGAATGAGTGTGTGTGTGTGTGTGTGTGTGTGTGTGTGTGTGTGTGTGTGTGTGTGTGTGTGTGTGTGTGTGTGGCACTCTGTCCTGGGTGTACCCCGCCTAGTGCCCTAGGTCTCCTGGGACAGGCTCCGCCTCTGCAACCCTAAAGCGGTATACATGATGAGTGAGTGAGTAATCTGCTGTTGCTATGGAAACGATAACGTATCAGTGCGAGCACATTATATAAACCTTTACTAGATTTAGAGCTGCTGTTTAATCAATACCTTCTGACCAATGGCTGTGGAGACCCTGGATATACAAAACATGTCAGCACTGGTCCCAAAAAAAGCATATGTGTGTGTGTGTGTGTGTGTGTGTGTGTGTGTGTGTGTGTGTGTGTGTGTGTGTGAGTGAGTGTGTGTGTGTTTGTTAGTGTAGAGACTCTTTTAATTGGCCCAAATCTGTCATCCCGCCTTCTCTCCTTCTCTAAACTGAATGTCATTATTTTCATCGCTTTCTCTCAGAACTGATAATTAAACCTTTCTTACACGTCAGGTTCGTTAACAAACACAACAACAGACAGAACGACTAAATAAATCTCTCCTTAGCTTTTGTAACCTCCTGTGTTGTTTTGTTAGACACATCTTCCATCAGCGAGCTAACGTCACGCTAACTGTCAATTTATATGATTAGCATCATGTCTGTGCGGGTCATACTGACTTTAATATATTACAAAATACATAAAAAATGTTTGGTAGCCAATTATAGTCGCAATACAATTTTTGTTTTGCCTGGATTTTTTCCAGTTATTGATTAAAAAATTTTTCCATCCGACCCTCAGCGTTACGAAGAACAATATAATACTGAAACAATAAATCCTTATACAGTGGTAATATATTCTTCTTTTATTTTTTTTTACACTTCTTGAACCCACAGTGCATTAAATTATTTAAAAGAAAAAAGCTCCCTGTTTCAGATGAGTCAAATTACTGTCTTATACTTAATAATGCTCCCATCATGCATAGTGTCCACTGTACAAGCCTCTGGAGACAGTGTTATGATCTGGGGTCGCTTCAGTCGCTCAGGTCGAGACTCAGCAACGTCATGTGGAGATAAAATGAAGTCACATGACCACCTGAATGTCCTGAATCACCAGCACATCACATCTATGGAGGGTTTCTTTCCTGATGCCATGCGCCATATTCCAGAGTGTGAGAGAGCGGCTCTGAGCTGAACACAACAGTGTGTGTGTGTGTGTGTGTGTGTGTGTGTAATCACAGGGACTTGTTGAGTTCTTTACTAAATTATAAATAAGCTCAACATTAAAGAGGAACGAGTCAGTCAGCATTATGTTAGCGGTAATTTTCCGGCAAACCGATGCTATAAATACTCTACGATCATAACATTAAATAATACTAAAAGTTTTTTGCTGTAAACAAAGTCTCCTTTAACGTGAGCTTGGATTAACATTATCAGGGTGAGATTAGCGATGCAGTGTAAACACTCGCACGCGGTCTGGCGCGTCGGTATACGCCACACAGCTCGCGGTCTTTATTAGCTGAGAAACTTGACAGCGACAAATTACAGAGTGCGCGGAAAAAGAGGAGAGCCTGCAGGCTCTTGTACCATAATTAGATTAGAAAGTGTGTCAGTGGATCACACACACACACACACACACACACACACACACACACACACACACACACACACACACACACACACATCTACTGTAAAACAATTATCCACATAATTATAACATGAGTGAGAACAGGAACCAAGTAAAAATGTTTAAAAGCCTCATTATTTATTAAATTAATAATTCAATTAAAACAAAATCTTTTGAAATTGCTTAGATACACGGCAGTACACATTGTTGATTATTTTACAACAGTATTACACACAGTGTACTTGTACAACACATCATGAAAAACTGGTTTGTGGGTTGGAACTGCCGAGATCAAAACGATGAAGCAAACAAAGGAAAAAAAAATTATGAAATTTTTTGAAAATTTTATGAAATTTAATGCATGAGGGGGCTAATACTTTTATTCCATACAATGGCTTAACTAAAGTGAATATATATCCTGACCACACAAACACACACTCTAAACACACAAACATCACACAGGAAGCAAAGAAGTAAGAAAAAAAAAACTAGACTGAATTTTAAGAAGACAAAAGTGACATTTCTTTCAAAGGAAGGAAAAAACAAACGAGTGAAAAGCAAAGCAGGAGGAAGAGCAACAGACTAATGGAATCATCTGCGCGGGTTCTCTTACGAGCAGATCGGATTGCTGAGAATGAATTAAAGATGGAAAAAGCCCCACTGCAAAGCATGATGGGAAAACAGAACAATCACATTTATGGAAAATGCGCTTATCTTTGGCTGCTTTTAGGTTCTGCGTATATATGTGTGTGTGTGTGTGTGTGTGTGTGTGTGTGTGTGTGTGTGTGTGTGTGTGTGTGTGCACATGTGCATGGGTTTGGTTTTTGTTTTCCAGCAATTTCAGTGAAATAAACATTTAACTGAATTCCTCAATCAGGATCAGAGAGAACCGATCGACACTTATCGAATTATCCAACGTTTCCGGTTATTAAACATCGCCGCTTTCAAATCAAACTGAGAATCAAATTAAGGGCTCGGCTTTAAAACCACAGAGACATAAACAGGCTTTATGTGTTCTGTGCTTTACAGCAGCGCGTCTCCTCTCAGCGCGGCTTCCTGAGCTCTTTAAGGAGCTGAAATCCCTTAATATTCTCTACAGTGTTTACAAATGTTATAAAATGCCTGTAAATACTCTCCGTTTCTTTACAAAAATAATGAAACTTTAAAATGTTCTTTTAACTTTAAAATGTTTAAGACTTAAAATGAAGAACCCTGTGATCCCAAGAGCGTAATGTACTGTACTGTACTGTACCAAGGAGCTCCATGTCCAGCTCCTGACAGGTTTTAGATATAAAGATGGAGCAATAATTTGGGGTTTGTGGATCACACATAGCCAGGCCATACACACACACACACACACACTGAGATCAAAGGGTTCTTCAAGGGTTTCTTGGATAACTATGGGTTATCGTTCTTTGTCTTGTTGGTTAATTTAAGGATGCATTTGAAAATCTTAAAAAACAAAAATTTTTAAACATGTATCAGATATTCATGGCATCCTGTCTTTCAAAAAGGTTCCTCAAGGGTTGTAAAAGTCCTTTTACATAATTCGGGGTTCTTAGTTCTTAAAAATGTTCTCAGAGGCTGCATGTTATTAATAAAGGCTCATATTCTTAAAACCAAACTATGTCATGTGTTATTTAAAAGGTTAATGAGAGAATTAAGGGTGCTGATGTTACCAAAAGATTTTAAGAAAAAAAAAAAAAACTCTACCACTTCATGGATTTTTTGGTGGTTTGAAGCATTAAAGATTATTGGCTTTCAAAACAAGGTTCTTCAATGGTTCTATAAAACCATTCATGAGATAATCAAGAGCTCTAAGTTTACAGATTGTTCTCCGAGGGTGAGCTGGATGATTAAACACTCCTATCTGCTAAAACACCACCACTTCATGGGTTGCTTTAAGGGTTGACGAGATAACAAAGGGCTCCTGACTTTCAAAAAAGGTTCTCCAAGCGTTCCTTCACACAACTTCATGGAGTAATTGCTTTCCTTCTCTCGCCCTTTATTTCCCACTCGATCACATTCCTGCTTGCTCTCACACTTTCGTCTCTCTCTCTTTCACCCTTTATTTCTCACTCTATCTGTCAGTCCCACCCCCACCCCCACCCCCACCCTCTCTCTAGCTCTAGTCTCTGACAGGCTGTACAGGCAACCCGTAACGGGTGTGTCTTTATATCTGTGTGTGTGTGTGTGTGTGTGTGTGTGTGTGTGTGTGTGTGTGTGTGTGTATGGCTGTCTCTTGTTGCAGCGCGGATAGATTATGTAACACACAGCCAAGCAAGGGAGATGAGAGGAAAAACCCCACACTGAGAGCTGAAATCTGCCTCGTTAACCAACCCCCCCCATGTAGTGCTTCATTATTTAACATAAAAAATATTTGGTGTGGCTTGTAGACACTTGAATTATTGCTCTCTCTCTCTTTCTCACACACACACACACACACACACACACACACACACACACACACACACACACACACACACACACACACACACACACACAATGCTCTTCTATCTTCCTCCAGCACCTGTAAAGAAAGAGACAAAGCCGTAATGAAGGATAGACAGTGTTAAGTGATTTATCCCTACAGTGCTGCAGTAAAAACTCACTCTATGTACTTTGAAAATTTTAAATACAATAAATTTTTATTAAATTTAAATCAATGAATAAAATAAGTCGCACTGCAATGCTAATGTAGCTAACAAACAGAATAATTCCGCTACATGATGGTCGTGGCTACAGTGTGAGTCTTCAGTGCTTTGAGGATGAAAAGGAAGAGTGTGTAAAGTGTGTAAACTTTGCGATGTATGTGAACTGTGTAAAATTGCTACAGTTTGTAGCAGTGTGTTATACAATAAATAATACAATATTTAAAGCTTGTAGTGTTTAAAGTGTGTACAATGTGTAAAGTTTATAGTGTGTAAAATGTGTACAATGTGTAAAATGTGTATAATGTACAGTGTGTACGGTGTGTAAAATTTGTAGTGTGTAAAGTGTGTATAATGTGTAAAGTTTGTAGTGTGTAAATTGTGTACAATGTGTAAAGTTTGTAGTGTGTAGAGTGTGTACAGTGTATAAAATTTGTTGTGTTTAAAGTACGTACGGTGTGTAAAATTTGTAGTGTGTACAATGTATAAAGTCTATAGTTTGTGTAAAGTGTGTAATGTGTATGCTGTATAAAATTTTTAGTGTGTAAAGTTTGTACAATATGTAAAGTCTGTAAGGTTTAGTAAAGTGTCTACATTGTGTTTATTGTGTAAAGTGCGTTCAGTGTGTAAAATGTGTACAATAGGTAAAGTTTGTAGTGTGTAGCGTGTGTACAATGTGTAAAGTTTGTAGTGTGTAGCGTGTGTACAATGTGTAAAGTTTGTAGTGTGTAAATTGTGTACAATGTGTAAAGTTTGTAGTGTGTAAATTGTGTACAATGTGTAAAGTTTGTAGTGTGTAAATTGTGTACAATGTGTAAAGTTTGTAGTGTGTAAATTGTGTACAATGTGTAAAGTTTGTAGTGTGTAGAGTGTGTACAATGTGTAAAGTTTGTAGTGTGTAGAGTGTGTACAGTGTATAAAATTTCTTGTGTGTAAAGTATGTACGGTGTGTAAAATTTGTAGTGTGTACAATGTGTAAAGTCTACAGTGCGTGTAAAGTGTGTAAAATGTGTAGTGTGTCATGTGTACGGTGTGTAAAATTTGTAGTGTGTACAATGTGTATGCTGTGTAAAGTTTTTAGTGTGTAAAGTGTGCACTGCAAGTGAGCACGAGCTGTTACTATAGAAACGGTAGCACCATCAGGATCCAGATTTGTTGAGCAGATCACCTGAAACGGCTTTCCTCCTTCGCTCAGAAAGCGCTAACTCAGCCGGCCCGAAGCCATTTCATAACCGCGTTCACACTCAGCCTCCAGTCAGGTGTAATGATGATGTATAGCTCCATTAAATCATCTCATATCATTTCTCATCTCTCATCTTCTTCTCTCTCATCCTTTGCACTCTCCGCATCTTGTTCTTCTTCTTCTTTAATCACCTCCTGTTCTTTATTGCACAAACTCATTCTGTCTTCTTTTTCCTGTTTTTTCCCCTTTCCTTTTATTCTCATCTTCCTATCTCTTCTCCTCATATCAATTCTTATTCCAGCATTTCAGCATCTTACTGGACATCAGGATTCCTACTCTGCGCTCTGCTCAGCACTGGACACTGAAAACCCCGTATCACCTAAACACTAGGGCTGGGAGTCAATAGGGTTCATCTGATATGATAATAAGACAATACTTCAAGGTCGATTCGATTTGTATTGCGATTTTATAAGTATCGATATTTGGCAATAAACTTGGGAAATAATTAGCTCCTACCACACAGGATTCTGTTCTGCCTGTCCATCTGTAGAAATATAGAGGAACTGTAACGTGAATCGCCGCACAAAATAATCGTAAAACTGAATACATTTTTCTACTAAACGGTTGCACATTTACAAACATTTATTATTCATGGACGGCATCAAGGTCAAAGCTGAAAACCCAGACAGCAAACAGCATAACAACAAACAACAACTTGTTCAGTTCGTCTGATTCTATCACAGGAAGCTCAGTGTGTGTGTGTGTGTGTGTGTGTGTGTGTGTGTGTGTGTGTGTGTGTGAATAGCTAAAAACGCTGTTAAAATGCTCTCCAGGAATAATCCTGATTAATTCATTTTTAAAATCTGTTTGTGTATTTGCAGTTGATTGTCTCTTTACAAATCCATGAGGATCTGAACTAATATTAAAGTTTCACACTAACACACATGCACACACACGTGAGCGCGACCTACTGCTGCCACTAAAAACCTTAACGTATGATTCACGCTGCTTATGTGTCAATGTAACAGCAGGAGTGTGAAACGCCCTTAATGTAAGGATTGGTTAGCAAAAAACACGCGGTGAGCAATCGCAGAAACAAGTTGCTAAATACAACAGATGCTGAGCAGCAGAATAAAAGAAAAAAACATTAATCCAAGATCATTTTATTTAAGGAGTTTCACGGATCAGCCACATGTTAGCATGTTAGCGCTGAAGTAAGAAACGTTACACTTACTTACTAACCTGCTGAGTCCATGATGAGGTCGCAGGGTTTCACAGCCAGATGTTTAGCCAGATGTTGTTGTTAATAGATTTGCTGAAGGAGGATTTAAATGATTTTTTTTGCATGTTTGTTTTTCTTAAACTCGTTAACTTACTCATAAACATGTCAGAATCTCACTCCTTCTTAAAGCTCAAGTCCTTTTATTTTCCCTCTCTCAGTGACTCTAATTGGTCAGATGATGCTGATTACTTTTCTAGGAAGCAGTGCAGCTGTTTTATTTAAATGCACTCATTCTAAAATGTTCTTAAATATTTAGCAACAACTCCTTCACAGGGACATGTCCAGCACAAATGCATAAAAAAATAGGATGAAGAGTTCCGTAAGGAGACGTTTATTCATTAATGTTCATGGAAGGAGTCTCCAGTGTCAGAACTTTCAGTTCATGACTTGAGAGTGATAGAGGAGTGAGAGAGGATGGTGAGGGAGTGATCAGTTACAGCTGCTATAGTGCAAGTGAGAACAGTGCAGCATCTGATAAATATCAAATGTAACTATAAAAGGATAAAACTAGACATTAAAAATGGCTGACTGTTAATGTAAGAAGAATAAAATGTTTCGTCACTCTAATATTTTAAGGTCACAGCATCCAGCCACACACACACACACACACACACACATACAATATTTATTACTTAACACACTCGTGCATATCCTACAGGAGTAATGTGGTAAGAGCCGTACAGCTGATACCCTAAACGTCAGCCAAACCGTAGCTGCTGCTGAGATTAGCGAGAAAGCTCCCGGCTACAGCTGGAGGACTCGCGAAATAACCACAAAACCGCATGTGGAGAGAACACGAGGACCTCTGAGACGAGTGCACACACACACAACAGGCAGCTGGAACACAATCTCTATCTGGCTTTCAGCAGAGAAGGTAAAAAAAAAAAACACTTACAATAAAATCTCCAGTGATACCCCTGCACACGCACACACACACACACACACACACACACACACACACACACACACACTGTTGACAGCTGGCTGACTCCACACGCTCGACCGTATCTGCATACCGTGCAATGTACCTGTAGACACGACATGGAGATGAGGCCAGTTCTAATTTAGACACGCAGATTAAACAAATTGTTGAATCAAGAAAGAAGAGCTTTTTAAAATAATGTCGATTGTGAAAAATAAACTCAACATTCGCCCTATAACCAGAAGAATCCTGATGATGCCACAGTCATCACAAGAGGGTAAAGGTGGAAGAGGCATATTTTCTCTTTCTCTCTCCGCTGTCAATCACAGCATCACTAGCCAATCATGTGTGTCTGCGAGATCGTGCACGTGTGTATGTAAGAGGCTAGATATCGATATCCTCTGAGTGTGTTAGATGAGGAATTTGGATTTGCATGTCTTAAAGCTCGTGTTAAACAGAAACCTTCCCCTTCAGTAGCTGTTGTGTGATAGCAGAAAGTGAGCCAGTAGAGTCAGGGTTCTTCTCTGTACATTATGGTGAACCCTGTACTGTACGATAGGTCTAAGCCCCGCAAGGTCCAGCGGTCATCCTGTTCTCATTACTGCACATCTCAGACAATGGGAAAAGCCTGAGTTTCCACCCAAGGATTTCTGAAGAGACACTTTTGATGCTCAGCTGTGGATCTCTGATGGTTGGTATCTAAGTAGGCGGTGACGCCACTCAAACCCCCAGATAATCTGCAATTGGAAGAATGGGTGGAACGAGTTGAGCCTTGCTGTTGGTTGGACTAATCTTAGGTAGTACAAGCTAGCTAGGTTAGCATTAACTTAGCTAAAAAAATGTTCTTTTATATGCTCATGTTAATTGGCATTTGACTCCATACAGCGTCCCGTGTCAAGTCCTATATTTCAAGTTAAACTACAACAATTCCAGTTAGCTGGTTAGCTAAAATCATGCAAAGCAGACAACTAGCGGTTAGACCCCTTCAATGCAGCTGTCACTCAATTGAGCAACGCCCCTAGTTAAGCATAAGTTTATGACTTAAAATCATAATTGTAACCGAGGAGTTACATAAAAAAAAAAAATAGAGCCCATGTACAGCGTCATGAAGGGGAACTCTATGGGACGTTTACAGCACTAGATGTTGGTCCTGAGTGGACAGACAAAATTTCCCCATTTTCTAGAATTGTTCTATAATACCTTAACTCCAGGGTGATTCTCTCGAAAGAGGCCCTGCATATTTTGAAATAATTCTCACTAGGATGAAGCAATCCGAACAAAACAATGTACAATGTGATCCTCGGTATATGGAGCTACGAACATGCTGGGATGTCCCGGAGTTGGACCAAAAAGGTAGACGCCAGACAGACATCATGTCGCTTAATGCTGTACCCCTTCACTCAGTCACCCGACTTCTCATCAGGATGGTGGTGTCCAGTAATGAGCAGCGCTTCCTCATAGTGTGAACTTATTGGGTCACCAGGTAATGTCAGAGAGAATTTAGGAAGAAATGTGGTGTTCCTGACGTACCCTCAAAGAGTGTTATTCAGAGAATGGTACAGAAACTGGAAACGATGTGATCATTGATCCTTTCTCATGGCGGAAGTCGTCCGAAAATGCTGCAGGACACAAACGGAGGAAGATTTAAAAGAAAACATCTAACGTGAAATTGCTGCTATTCCCTCTGATATCCTTGCCGATATGTTCAGGAAGATGGAGTGCTGCTTAGAAATGTGTCAGAGAATACGGGAGATCACTTCCAGCATCGCGTGTGATGCAATCGAGTACACGGACGTGAAGATAATGTAGCACATTTTTGGTTCAGATTACTTCATCATAATGTGGGTTATTACAGAACATTTTGGGCCTCTTTTGAGTGAATCACCCTGTATTTGTAGACAGGTGTGAAGTCCCCCCGTCTGAACGTCCTTTGCTATTCCACCTCCTTGGCTTTGCGTGAGAAGGTCATAAGACTTTCAGACACATGAAGTCGAAAAACTATCACTGACCCAATGCTTCAGCACACAATCTTTTTTTGCATGTGCATAAACCACATTTTCTTCAAACTGACCCCAATGCAGCGCTGAAACCCCGCCCACAGGGCAAATACATCTGTAAACATCTGTACTAGAACACATACTGTAGGCCCACACACTTATTAGTCTTATTTAATATTAGCCAGATTATAAATAGTATAATAGATAAATAAATAAATAAATAAATAAATAAATAAATATACACCGCAGTCATCAACTTCATGAGGTGTGTGTAGAGCCCTAACCAAGCCAGTAGCTCTTTAAAAAATAAAAACTGTCAGACAGCTGTGGTGCCCCGACACACAAGAGTGTTTTATTTTCGCTCCTGAAAAGTGTGTCGCTGGTGATGTGTTTATCCAGAGTGGTAAAGCGCAGGACCAACTATTCCACTAAAACGTATGCAGTTATCTCGGTATATCATCACACTGATTTATCGACACACCTCGGGAAGTCAGAAGTTCAGCGTTTGATGGACAGCTTAAAAGTTAAAACGGAAAGACGAGTGTATCGATCGGAGCAGAGAAAGTGGAACAGAGGACTGTGTTCTCCTGCAGCACGGGAGATCATTACACGGCCTGCCATGGCATGATGGACTATCACCTCAACTCCTCATAGAATCTCTCTCTCCCTCTCACACAAACTCATTTTTATGTATTTGTTTCCCAATAAATAACAAAGAACCTGTGCTTTATATATTTCACACACACACACACACACACACACACACACACACACAAAACACCCATAAAGGTACACAGAGGCAGGGAAAAACACCCACACACAAATCACAAACACGCATAAAACTTACAAAAACACACGCGCGCACACACACACACACACACACACACACACACACACACACACACACACACACACACACACACAGTCCCTCTTTCTCTGCTATAGTCAGCATTTTGCAGCTCTTGGCTACTTAAGATGCAGGTGGGTTTATTAACAAACACACACACACACACACACACATACACACACACACATGGTGTGTCTCCATGGCAATCTTGTACTAGAAAAAGTGTCATAAACATTAGAACTCAGTTTTTCAGTTTTAGTGCAGCCGTGACCTGCTGTTTAACAGTCTCAACATACACACACACACAGACACACAGACACACAGACACACACACACAGACCTGCATATGCATACACGAACACAGATGGATGGTAACATCTACACAAGATTTATACTTTAATAAATTTCTCTCTCCCACACACAAATACAAAAACATATCAACATCTGCATACAGTCATCTACAACACACAAAGATGTTAGACATCATGCTAGAAACGCGTAAAAAGGCAGCGTTCGTGTTCACATATTTCATTTCATATTCACATATTTTCCCTCACTTTCTCAAAATGCTCTTACATTCACTTACAGTGGAACCTCGGATTGCGAGCGTTCTGCAAGACGATAACATTTTTTAATAAATGTTGTCTTGATAAGTGAGTCTTAATACATCATCAAGTATCATGTGGTATCAGTTCTTGATTTAATGCAAAGAGTAAATTGATCACAACTGAGCCAATGGTTTTTCTCTAAAGCATCTTTTGTTTTGTGTTTATATGCGTGTGCTTATGCGGGGTGGGTATGTGTGTGCATTCGCGCAGAGGGGTGTATGTGTATGTGGGTGTGTGTTAATTATTTCATGCCTTTTTGTTGTCAATAAAGGCACAAATTACAGAATTGCTGGCTCGGCGTTTTTCAAAGGTAAAGTGCAGGTTAATTTGTCTAATTTTAACTTTATATTTAGTATTATTTTTATATGAATATTACTGTTGTGGAACGAAGCGTCTGAGTTTCCATTATTTCTCATGGGAGAAATTCGCTTTGATATACGAGTGTTTTAATATGTAACCACACTTCCGGAACCAATTATGCTCGCAATCCAAGTTTCCACTGTATTTCCCCTCACATTCATATTTACTTCTCACATTCACAAAAATTCTTTTAAAGTCACAAAATGACAAATTGCTCTTCCAGTCATCTATTTAACAAATTTACATTTACTCAATTGCACTCACAGAGATTCACATTTTCTAATTCATGTCTCATCATGTTACTTTGCTACAGAATGCACTCAGCAATATCTCTTGCATTCACAAAAGTATCTAGATATTTATTCATTTGCCTTCTACATTCACACAAAATACTCAGTTTTAAAAATGAACATTTTGCAGTTACATAAACCGCTCTCAGACTCCTGAATTTATTTTTCACCATTTATCAAAATGCAAAAAAAAAGCAACTATGAAACTCCCCCCCACACACACACACCAAAGCTCATACAACTGGAGATTTTAATAAGAGCTCATTGCCTCTATGCCCTCAGGCTTATCGCAGTATGATGGCTTCCCTCAGCGCTCACCGCTGCACCCAGCACTAATTACCATTCATTAGCACCGCTAGTGGCAATACAGGAGCTGTTACATCGAGCTTTCCACACAGCGTGACTGGTCTAAAACGAAACCTCTAATGATTTCACACTGATTTACTATGCAGGCACTTTTTTTTTTTACTCGAATGCTGTGAACACACTGTCATTCTCAAGCCCACTGTCTCTCTCTCGCTCAGTTCATAAGCAAAACGTTTGCTGATTCATTTAAATAAATTGTGGGAATTCATTTGAAAGCAGGAACAAATCAAATAACCACAGTGTGTTAAAAATAACACACTAGCACAGCTGGACTCAAGTGTTTGAAATGTGTCTTTATGAAGTACAGTGAAACCTTGGATTGTGAGCATAATTCGTTCCAGAAGCGGGCTAGTATATCAAAACACTCATGGATCAATGCAAATTTCCCCATAAGAAATAATGGAAACTCAAATTATTTGTTCCACAGCCCAAAAAAAGAATTACTTAAAAATAATTAATACAAAATATAAAGTAAAAATAATACAAATTATCCTGCACTTTATTGCGCACTATGTGTGTGTGTGTGTGTTTGCGCGTGCATGCACTGTGTATGTGTGTGTTAGAAGCTAAAGTAAGAGGAGAGGAGGAATGAGACTCTCCCCTCTCCCTCTTCTCACCTTACACAGTCACCCTTCCTCCTCTCTTATCTGAGTTTCTCACATACACGCACATTAATGGAGACACGTGGTCACAGTGTTATAGTAAACAGTACACGCTGTACAGGGCACACACACATACACTCACTCATACACTCACTCACACACTGTGGGCTATTTGGGAACGCCAATTAGCCTAATCTGCATATCTTTGCACTGTGGGAGGAAACCAGAGTACCCGGAGGAAACCCACCAAGCAGGAGGATAACATGCAAACTACATGCACACAGAGACGTGAATTGAGCCTGGCCGGGAATTGAACCCCGACCCTGGAGGTGCAAGACGACAGTGCCGAGTATTTCTCATTATTTATGTATTTACTTTTTTATTTTGTACCAGGTTACTTTTTCTGCACAAACTGAGATATTTTCAAGGAATTTGTCAATTTTGGACCATTTAATGTTTGTAAATTTCTTCAATAATTTCATATTAATTTTAAGGTGTAAATCACTTCTGAATCAAAAACTGACCCCAAAATAATTACATCAGTTTTGGTTTTAGCTAAAGATCATGCTTATTTGGTTATTACGCTGTGGCATGATCACAGTACATTTATCATATCCTGGATTAATAAACATATCCAATGAATCATCTAAATAGCACATATTCCTAAACCAGATGAAATCCAATAATAATCCCAGTGCAACTCAGGTCTTTGTGTCTTTCTCCAAATTTCACTTTTATGGCAATAAACATGACGTGTGCTGTCAGCTCGGCTCGGCTCTCAGAGCGTTACGGTGGCATCATTTTCCCCAGAAGAACTTCAGGACAAGTTTTCAGCATGAATATAAATATTCCGAGTCGAGATGTGCGAGTTTTGTTGCAGTGTTGGCAAACAGTGTGTGGACACATCCAAACTCCGGCGCCAAAAATAAGCTCATGTGTGGGCGGACGAGCATGTCCTGGCATTCAGGGAGACGGGAGAAAGACACACGTGAACAAAAAGCTAATCCACGTGTGTGCATGCTCAGAAAAACTCACAGCAGCAAGTCCATGTGCTTCACAGTCGTCAGTAACGGTGAAAGGAAAAAACAAACACTCAGTAAAACAGCACACAACTGATATTCAGTGTTCAGGTCGGATGACTTCATCTCTGTGACTGAGTTCAGTATCAGTATTTACTCACAGCAAGTTCTGTAATTTCTACTTCACCATGACTTTTACTTTAATGTTCTTAAATTTGCTATTTAATCATGATAATATTTTAGTCTTCAATTGCAACAATGTTTATTTTATGGTATTTGATTTTGACAATCTTAAATCTTATACATAATCATGTGTTCCGGCTTTATGTTCTTTAAACATAAAGATATTTATTTATTTTAGGCTATTTTAGACAATGTTTATTTTTTTGGTATTTGATCTTGTTAATGCATTGTTTTATTTCTTAGTGTTAATTTACTAAACTTGCTCGTGGTGTTAAATTATGCTTTTTATTATTTTGTTTTTGTGATGATTTTTAATTGTGACTGTTTATTTTTAGTCTGATCAAGACTTTGTCTTTAATAGTCACATTATTTATGACTTTTTTTATGAGTGTTTAATCAGTATGAGTGTTTGACAATGTTTTTTTTAAGTCTATAACAGTGACAATGTTTTAGTATAATAAAAAAAATCTTAGTATATAGTAATGATGTTTGTTTTTTGTATCTGAGCTTGTTAATGCTTATCTTTATTTATTAGTCCTTATTTACTAAACTTGCTTTTGGTGTTAAATTATGCATTTTTTATTTCATTGTGATTAAGTTTTTAATCAAGACAATGTTAATTTTTTTGTCTAAATTTGATGATGATTAGTATAAAAAAATGACGATTATTACTATTATTTATCACTGTGTTCCCTGCTCATTGTCAAATATTAAAACATTTCTTTGGAGTTTTACTCTGCAGAATAACGAGGTCACTCAGACCTCTCTGCCACTCGTTAGTATTAAACCTGACATACGCTCACAGTGCATTATGGGAAAGAAACACACCATTACTGACTCTCAGGAGGCGTTTTGGTGTTTGAGGATTCTTTATCTGGCTCACACTCAAATGGAAGATGTGTTTGTAGAGTTTGGAGCAGATCCTGTTAAACCCTGCTGTAAAGCGTATGTGTCTGCTCAGTCCCAAATCACAACCGACACGGGAGACGTGCCTGGAGAGTTAACCCAGATGGTCGCGAAACTAAAAAAAGAAATAATTTTAAAAATAATGATTGCTCTAGTTGAATGAGGAAAAGATAAACAAATTCAAGTTGAAAAAACACACTTCTGGATTGGAAACCTTCTCACACTTTTTTCACATCAGTGACATCCGATGACATCTGGGGACCGGCGTCAGCACACGAAGCCTTAACGGCTAGAAAGATGTGCGTACGCATGTGTGTGGAAACCCACGTTAAAACTAACAAAATAATTTTAGTGTTTATTCACTTCAGGCAAGAGTTTGCCTTCAGGTTGTGACAAAGATGTGAAGTTTCACGATTTTTGTTTTTGGGTCTCTGTGAATTTATGAATCGAGGGTGGTCATACTTTAAGACAGAGTCTCACTGGGGTGCATCGGTAGTGTGGTGTAGTGAACCACAGCTTGATGGAGACATTAACTTGCTCCAAATAATTGTAGTGTAGCTACGATTCAATTTTTTGTGATCTGTAAGTCTGCTGTATGTTTGCGTAAGAATAGTCAAGTGTAGTGCTGCACCATGTCACATGACCACGAGGAGTCTGAAGCACCAGAATGAACAGTGGAATTTACAATTGTAACGCTGAGCATTAAACACGACTCCGAGCACTGCATGGGTTATCACAGGTCTTTATGTAGGTTCTCTATAGAAGTTACTTCTTTACCTGACAGTTAGTCCCCAACTTATGAACATTCGAGTTACAAATTTCTGCTGATTTTTTTTTTCAGACCGCTGTCCTACGAACATTCATAGATGCCAACAAATGAGACAAAGAGGCGTCTGGAATTCCCCTTGCGATTTAACGGCGGAGAGACAACACTGTTAATTTGACATGTGTGAGATTCATTTCCCACGTTCGTAAGTCTGGGACTTCCTGTGCTTCCTTTCTGCGTGCTGTCCATCGGAAGGCAGTGTTGAGCAAACGATCAACACTGATCTGCGAATGAACACCATTCTGCGGACAGAGCCGAGCCATCAGAAGTTTTAAATCTTGCAGCACCACGCTCGGAGCTGTACATAATCCATGCTATCAGTGGCCTCCCCGTACCGAATCGTCAGTTTTCCTTTGCATTTACCAAGCGCTGGAGTTTTTCATCTTACCTCATTGTAGCTAATGACATCACAACGTGTTGCTGACCTTTGAACCGAAATGATTTGAAGCAAAAATTTGTGAGAACAGGGACAGAGTAGGTCATACCATTGAAAATGTTTCTCCTGACATCTCAGGTTCTTTCTCAGTTCTCCTGAAAGCTTCACACCTGGAGAATCACCAAGGTCACATGACACAAGTGGATAAACCCCTCCGAGGATCCGTTACGATATTTAACCGTACCGCGGATTTCCATACTTCTAACATTTCGATTCTTACAGAAACTATTCGATATCCAACTATATCATTTCAGAAACAGTTTGTGTGTGTGTGTGTGTGTGTGTATGGTGCAATTGTCTTGTATTTTTTATGATACAACATGTGAAACCAGCACACACCAGTTTGTGCTAAGAGGTTTATGCTGATTGGTTGCCACAAGCAACACACACACACACACACACACACACACACACACACACACACACACACTATCTGTAAACATGTCTCGCTGGACTTTGACATGTTTCATCTTCAGGACTTTTTCACCGAGACTGTGTACAGAATGGAAAACAGATAATAATGATCACCTGTATGTGTGTGTGTGTGTGTGTGTGTGTGTGTGTGTGTGTGTGTGTTCTAACTTTCGAAGTACTGTTTACTCAGGAGGTGTTCAGCTTCCACTATTCTAATGCATGCGTGTCCAGCAGTTCTAATTATTCTGTTGATTTGAATAATCAGACTTGTGTGTGTGTGTGTGTGTGCACACTCTCTCTCTCTCTCTCTCTCTGTAACCCGTGTAAGTAAATGCCTGTAAAGGCTAAGTTATGCTCCGGATGCCGGATTGTGACAGTGCACAGCAGATGATGATCAAACAGCAGCTGCAGGGACATCAATTCCCTTTCTGTATAACACACACACACACACACACACACACACACACACACACACACACACACACACACATGGCCACTGGTCATATATTTGGCAGCCACTTCAAACAGAAAGTGAACACGGCGCCTTCTCATTTCAGCTCTGTCACTGTCCTCAATCATTTTATCCTATTCATCACACACACACACACACACACACACACACACACACACACACACACACACACACGGCAATGTGCTCAAATAAATATATTTCAATATAATACTCTATCAATAAGGATATTTTACTTTTATTTTGACATTTATATGCAGACACAATGAAAAGACAGACAAACAGACAGACGGACGAACAGAGAGACAGTCACGTTTCAGCAAACTGAAAAAGTCCAATAGACTTTTTCAGATAGACAGATAGACGGACAAACAGTCAGGTGATCAGACAGACAAACAGGTGATCAGACAGATGGACAAACAGACAGGTGATCAGATAGACAGACAGGTGATCGATCAGACAGACAGACAGACAGACAGACAGACAGACAGATAATCAGACAGACAGACACACAGGTGATCAGATAGATGGACAAACAGTCAGGTGATCAGACAGACAGACAGACAGGTGATCAGACAGGCGGACAGACAGACAGGTCATCAGACAGACGATGGTGATCAGACAGACAGACAGATGATCAGACAGACAGACAGACAGGTGACCAGACAGGTGGACAGACAGACAGGTGATCAGACAGATGACAGTGATCAGACAGACAAGCAGACAGGTGATCAGATAGACAGACAGGTGATGAGACAGACAGACAGATAATCAGACAGACAGACAGGTGATCAGATAGATGGACAGACAGGTGATCAGACAGATGGACAAACAGACAGGTGATCAGATAGACAGACAGGTGATTAGACAGACAGACAGACAGGTGATCAGACAGACAGACAGGTGATCAGACAGACGGACAGACAGACAGGTGATCAGACAGACAGACAGACAGACAGACAGGTGATCAGACAGACGGACAAACAGACAGGTGATCAGACAGACGACGGTGATCAGACAGACAGACAGATGGTCAGACAGACAGGTGATCAAACAGATGGACAGACAGACAGGTGATCAGACAGACAGGTGATCAGACAGACAGGAAGACAAGTGATCAGACAGACAGAGGTGATCCGACAGACAGACAGGTGATCAGACAGACAGACAGGTGATCAGACAGACAGGTGATCAGACAGACAGGTAATCAGACAAACAGACAGGTGATCAGACAGACAGACAGACAGGTGATCAGACAGATGACACTCACACCAGTCTTCACTCTGTACATATTTTTAGTAAATACAATAAAGTCTGTGTTACACAATGAGGAAATTTACAAACAGTACGCTGTAAACTTTGTGTGTGTGTGTGTGTGTGTGTGTGTGTGTGTGCGAACATGTGATTAGATTATACCTGTCAAAAGTCTTTGAAAATGCTGTTGTCTCAGCGAAAAAGTTTTGTGTATATGGCGACGTTTAAATTTAGCAGAGGAACTTCATTTATCACACACACACACACACACAAAAAAGAGACAGAGAGACAGGCAGAGAGAAGAGTGTGTGACAATGACGTTGACGATGTGGCACTGTTGTCTCTGCTGCTCGATTCTGACAGACCGACTGACACACAAACACACATAGACACACACAGACACACACATACTATAAGGGAACATCTTTATTCAGGAGTTTTATGGATACTCAGAACTGAAGAGAATCACTGCAGAGAGAGGAGAAGTGTGTGATACGAGCGCTCTGTACCTGTCAGTCATGGGGGCGTGGCCTGTCTGCCTGTGTGTGTGTGTGAGAAGACTGTACAGAAAGTCAGTTAAACAGGTTGAGTAATAAAACTCCTCAGCTGTGTAAAAAGGTCAGACAAAGGAGCGAGAAAGGGGACGAGTGTGAGAGCGAAGGAGACGAGATGGAGCTACACTTTGATCTCTCATCAAAAGTCCACACACACACGGCACAGGAGAACTCACCTCACACACACACACACACACACACACACACACACACACACACACACACACACACACACACACACACACACACACACACACACAAAGGGAAGCTCAGGTGATGATCTGTTGAGTGATCTCAGGGTTCTCACAGGACTGAAAGAATTATCTCTCTCTCTCTCTCTCTCTCTCTCTCTCTCACGCTGATGGTGTGTGTGTGTGTGTGTGTGTGTATATGAGTGTTTGGATGTATGTGTACACATTGACAGTGTGTGTGTTAGTGTGTGTATTAGTGATGAGAAGTTTGGATCATTTTAGTGACTCGATTCTTTTAATCTCTTTCATCAAAAGGAACGAATCTTTTTTTGAGTCATTTAGTTCATTTTGTTCTTTTGATCAGAAATAAAATAAAATGTTACATTTTCAATAAACAGACCCCCAACACATCTACATACACACATTTTGTCTATAGTTCCAGTGATTAAAATATTACCATGCTGATAAGGACATATTATAAACAGAATGAGCAGCTCACCATCATGTCTTCTAGTCCGAGTCGTTTGTTCTTTTGAATCTATTGCACTTCATAGCGTCTATGGGAGTCACGTGGCAAAAGAACGAACAACTCGGACCAAAGACTCAAAGGTAACGACTCGGTTCTGTTTCCTGTACAGAACCTACGGAGGGTTTGCAATGATTTGCGCATGCGGCCCAGTAGAACATGAACAAATGCGAGACACGTTAAAGACTTGTTCAAAAACGACTCGTCATTAATTTGGATGTGTGTGTATGTTGGTGTGTGTGTGTATGTGTGTGTGTTTGGTTGATATGTGTGTACATTGACAGTGTTTTTGTTTTTGGATGTTTAGTGTGTTTGTTTCTGTGTGTGTGTGTGTACTTTTGTTGTGTGTGTAACTTTTATACTAACTTTATACTGTTTTATACTGTGTGTGCACGAGTGTGTGTGTTGTCTGACTCTGCACAGTTGAGTGAGTGTCTCTCATCAATCTTCCCTCATCACTTTGCAGAGTGTGTGAGGAGTGTTAATGGACTTCACAGAGTGTGTATGTGTGTGTGTGTGTGTGTATGTGTGTGTGTGTAAGAAAGAGAGAGACAAAGAGATTGAAAATTGTTACACACTGAGCTGCATTTCTACCACACACACACACACACCAGACTCAGACAGAGCAGGTTTCACACCCACCTGTGTGTGTGTGTGTGTGTATGTGTGTGTGTGTGTGTGTGTGTGTGTGTGTGTGTGTGTGCGCGTGTGTGTGTATTTTCAGCTGGACGAGGGAAAGTGTGTCCGCAGATATTCTCTTGAACGCAGATCCGCCTGAAACACACAGAGAACACACACACACACACACACACACACACACACACACACACACACACACACACACACACAGATTCTGTTTCGTCAGAAGGTGTTGATTAATTTTCTATAACAGCAGCTCGTTTCTATAGCAACAACTCATTCACAGGAACTTGTAGAGCGGTCTCTTAAAAATTATCAACATACACAGACACACACATACACACACACACATACAGCAGTGTGTGTGTGTGTGTGTGTGTGTGTGTGTATGTGTGTGTGTACGTTTATTCATCGAACCTTTAAAGGCCGAAACGTGTTAGTGCTTTGATGAGTAAAGTTCACACTTTACAGAAGGGATGATGAAGCTTGTTGGTCTTATATAACACACACACACACACACACACACACACACACACACACACACACACACACACACACACAGTTAAACATCGTTGTGTGAGTGAGCAGGTTTGGAAAGACGCCTCACGAATCTGCTCGGAGCTTTTCAGCGGGCGTTCGGCCATCTTTTGTCCTGCGAGGTGTTACTGACTCAGAGAGAGCGCAAGTGTGTGTCTGTGTGTGTGTGTGTGTCAAAGTGAGGGAGAAGGAGGGAGGTTTGTGACTCAGCACCATCACATGCTCAGAAAGTGAGCAGAAACACGTTTTACTTCACTTTTATTAAAATCCTGTTCATTTACACACCAACAATTAAAAAAAAATATTTTAAACGTGTGTGTGTAGATGAACTCTTTGCTGAGTGTGTGCGTTTGCATCTTTGTGCTCATGATGTGTACTCCAAGTGCTTGTTGTGTGCGTGTGTGTGTGTGTGTGTGTGTGTGTGTGTGTGTGTGTGTGTGTGTGTGTGTGTGTGTGACATCGGCGTCCACAGGAAACCATCCCACAGCCAAACTATGACTAATAACACCAGCATGCTTTGAAAATTAGGCACCACCTGTCGCACTGTTCTCCTTTTAAAACCTGTCCCCCACTGCCCCCTCCCGCTCTCTCTCTCTCACACACACACACACACACACACACACACACACACACACACACACACACACACACGCACACACACACACTCTATTTCACGTCTCAGGAAGGAAAGTCAGTGTAGCGCTAAAGAAAGCCGAGCGTGGGAATAAAAGTTAAGGAATGAAAATCTTAGAAAACAATCTGAGATGCACTTTATGTATATGTGTGTGTGCATGCATGCGCATGTGTGTGTGCATGTGTTTGTAGCCTGGCTCTCAGAGGTTGGTGTAGGAGGGAATGAGAGGAAAGGAAGGAGAAGATGAAGTAAAAGAAGAGAGAGTGGGAGAGAGAGAGAGTGGGAGAGAGAGAGAGAGAGAGAGAGAGAGAGAGAGAGGTAGTTGAGAAACGTGGATGGTGTGAGAATGTGGCGTGATGTTTGTCGCTCGTCTCCGTCGCAGCGTGAACTCTTCATCACGAGGCTCGGCGAGATGCTTTAATGGCCACGAGCTCCGAACAAACAAAGCCTGAGAGCACTTCAAGCGCAGAGTGTGTGTGAGGAACACGACAGAAATACACAGAGTAAATACACAAAGTCGCTTCTACTGTGGGCCTGAAATTCAAACCTTGAGTGTTGAGTGAGGACTTTGGGGTGGTGGAGAAGGCGTGGGGTGTTGGGGCTGTGGGGTGTTGTAGAGGGTGAGGGGTTGTGTGAGGATTGTGTTATTGGGGCTTTAGGACATTTTAAGGAGGCTTCATGGTGTTAGGGAAAGGCTTTTAAGTGCTTCATGAAGACAAGGAGCTTTTAGGTGCTTTAGGATAGGGCGTTTTATGCAGGCTTTAGGGTGTTGGAAGAGTTTTATGGAGGTTTTAAGGTGCTTTATGGAGGGTTTTGGGCATGTTAAGGAGATGTTATAGTGTTGGGGAAGGGCTTTTAGATGCTTTATGGATGATTTAATGTATTTTATGGAGTCTTTTGGGTGCTTTGTGGAGTTTTGTGGGGACTTTAGGGCATTTTATTGAGGCTTTATGGTGTTTTTTGAGGCTTTATGGTGCTTTGTGGAGGATTTAAGGTGCTTTATTGGGGCTTCAGGGTATTTGTGACTTTAAGGTATTTAACAGAGGTCTTCTTTACGGGGGCTTTTTGGAGATTTTAGGGTGCCTCATGGAGGCTTTAGGGTGTCTTATGAAGGCTTTAGGGTACCCTATGGAGGCTTTAGGGTGCTTTCTGGAGGCTTTAGGGTGCCACTTTACAGAGGCTTTGGTGTGTGGACAGTTTTTATTTTTTAGGCTATAGAGTGGTGTTTGGGGACTTTATGATGTTGGGGAGGGCTGTACAGTGTTGAGGGGGCTTTTAGGCTGTTAGCAGGTCTTTGCATGTTGAGAACACTTACTGAGCCCTTGAGGAAGCTATACGATTAGAGAGTGATGGTCCGAATACTCGTCTAACTCGTCCATCTACAAAATGAAATATATATTACACTTCCTGTTATTTCCGGCACACTCTCTGGAAGAAGCTTTTAAGATAATAGTTTATGTGTGTGTGTGTGTGTGTGTGTGTGTGTGTGTGTGTGTGTGTGTGTGTGTGTGTGTGCAAGCATTAAAAGCAGAGGGTTTTCTCAACGCACCCACATTCCCTCTGAGACTCCTACATAAGCACTCCCTCTTTCTCTCCCTCAGTTTATCATTCTTCCTCTCTCTTATATCTCTCATTCATCTCTCTCTCTCTCTCTCTCTCTCTCTCTCTCTCCCCCCCACTGTCCCTCAATCTGTCCCCCATTTTCTCTCTCAGTTTGTCTTTTCCGGCTTTTTTTATCCTCTCTGTCCCACCAGGTATAGTGACTAAGGTCAGATCCATCATTACCATGAACTAGTTTAGAAACCACACATCAGCACAGTTATTAATAGTCACTTGTTCCATTTCGTTAAGGTTAATCGCAATTACTGGTACCAGTATGAAGAACTAAAATTTGAAACACCTGAATATTTTAGACAGACTGGCCATGCTACATAGAGTAGGGGAAAATGATAAGCAACATGACGAAGCTATAGTTTAGATTTTAATAAAATCCTCATTTTAAAAGTAATTAAAATAAAAAGTCATTAAAAGTAATGTTTAAACATGAAACTGCCTTGGAAGCATCTTGAAGTAACTACAGCCCATCCATAAAGCAGTAGACCAGATCATACAGTCTCAAAACTGCCTTAGGAAGCAACAACAAGACATTGTTGTGAACTGTTAATTGGGAGCTTCATAAAACCAGCCCAAGATGACTATGCATCCCTTTGGAGCAGTGGAAACATTCTCTGGAGTGATGAATCATGCTTCACTATCTGGCACTCTGATTGATGACTCTGGGTTTGGTGGATGCCAGGAGAACGCCAACATCCTGAATGCAATGTGCCAACTGTACAGTGTGGTGAAAGAGGGGGCCGTTTTTCATGATTTGGGCCGCTTAGATTCAATGAAGGGAATGTTAAAGCTACAGAAACAACAATTCATAAAAGTGTATGCTTCCACGTTTGAAGCAATAACCTGCAGAAGACCAATCCTGGTAGCTCAGGGGGTTAAGACTTTGAGCAACTGATCGGAAGGTTGACCAGCGTGCCACTGTTTGGGCCTTTTGAGCAAGGACCTTCACCCCAACTGCACCAGAGGTGCCATATCATGGCTGACACTTCATTATTGGGAAATGAAAAGAAAAGAAAAAAGTTTGGTGTGAGGGAATTCCATGGCCTGAATCGCAATCATGCTGTACCACATTAGGATGATTTGGAGCCTTAACTATACGCCAGGCCTTCTTGCCCAACATCAGCTCCTGACCTCACGAATGTTCCTTTGGCTAAATGAGCCCAAATCTCTACATCCACATTCAACATCTTGTAGAAAATCTTCTCAGAAGATGGGCGGCTATATTACAGCTGCAACGGGGTGGGGAAATTACATCCAGGAGCTACATCCACAATGCATTATACTCAGTTTATAACGAAGGGCATAATACACACTACATAATTATGGACTCTTGAACTCAGGCAAGCTGTGTTTCTTTACAGCGAGGAATCAAAATCAATTTAAAGTGATAAAGCGAAAGCAGTCAGGAAGTCGCTACAGTGCCAGAGCTCTTGGCTGCCCTTGACTCCTTGGCCTCGGTTGCTGGAACATCACGGCTTTTTTTCCTGCTGCTGCAGTGTCCATCACACAGGGGTCACTTCTGTGATGAGTCATATCAGGATGAAAACTTTACCAAAGATCATTTGTTTTTGCCATAATGGATTTCACAAACAGGGAACAGATATTTGTAACTGTTTTTAAATTAACCCTGAAATGGGTAGTGTGGTTAAAGAACAGTAAAGATACTTGTTCCATCTCCAGTTTCAGGATTAGTTGCTGCCAATGTATCGGGTTTAGGGGGCTTGGTGGCTGTAAGGTGTTGGGGAAAGTAACTGTTTAATGGTTTTTAGAGTGTTGGAGAAAGGGCAGATATTTGGTAATTCAATTCAAGCATTGGAAAAAACTTTAGGGTGTTCAGATTTTAGGGTATTCAGGAAGGGCTTTAGGATGTTTGATGGGGGATTTAGGGTGTTTTGTGGGGGGCTTTAGGGTGTCTGATAGGGCCTTAAGGCATCAGATGGGGCTTTAGGGTGTTTGGGGGGACTTTAGGGTGTCTGATAAGTCTTTAAGGCTTTAGAGGGGGCTTTAGGGGGTTTGAGGCGGACTTTGGGGTGTCTGATAGGGCTTTAAGGCATTGGAGGGGGCTTTAGGGTGTTTCAGGGAGTCTGATGGGACGTAAGGCATTAGATGGGGCTTTAGAGCATTTGAGGGGGCTTTAGGGTATCTGATAGGGCTTTAAGGTATTAGAGGGGGCTTTAGGGTGTTTGAGGGGGGCTTTAATGTGTCTGATGGGTGCTTTAAAGCAATAGTGGGGGCTTTAAGGCATTAGAGGGGGATTTAGGGTATTTGAGGTTTGTTTTTTTTTCTTCTTTTTCTCCCTCTTTGTTTTATGTTTCATCCTGTCTGTTTTTGTCTGTATCAATTTGCCAGTCTTCCCCTCCACCTCTCTCTCTTTCTCCCTTACCCTCACCTCTTCCTCTGCTTTCCTCTCTCTCTCTCTATCCCTCATCAAACTCCTATAAATATCCCTTCCTGACCTGGAACGTCAACCAGACCAATTTCCCATGCTCTCTCACTCTTTTTCTCTGTCTTTTTTTCCTTTTCTGTATCTCTCTTCCTTTCTCTTTTTTGTTCTATCTATAACCCTCTCAAATTCTGTCTTTCTGTCTCTTTTTCTTTCTCTCTTGTGACCCAGTTATAAAGATATTGTACAGTCTTCTTATTAACGCTCTAATTATAGTGTTGTCTGCTTTACACTGTGGCCTGTGGAAAGGAAATGGGGATCAGGTGTGTGTAAGTAGGAGTGAGTAGGAGAGAGAGAGAGAGAGAGAGAGAGAGAGAGAGAGAGAGAGAGAGAGAGAGAGGAGGAACATGAGAACATGTGTCTTGTGGTTTGAGTAATAAATGAGAGAGAGAGAGAGATGAAATGTACCTGGTATTGCTTTGATCCAGTTACTGCACACACGCGGGACACACACTCTGACCCTGTGTGTGTTACGGAGAAATGACAACTGCTGTGGTGCGGTTTTAGTATAAAGAAGTATGCTGTGTGTGTGTGTGTCTGTGTGTGTGTGTGAGAGAGAGAGATGGTGACGATCAGATTTCCTTTTCTACAGAAGATGAACAGCTCCCCCTTGTGACTGTAGTGCAAGTACTGCGTGTGTTTGTGTGTGTATGTGTGTAACCTGTCGTGTGGGTTCAGGAACACGGTAGCGGCAGCAGGAGTGTGTGAGACGGACGGCTGTGCCCAGACTAATCCGATGACCCACTGACACGTAGACAGGTTTAGTGCTGCGGTCTGAACTGCGCAGAGCCTGAGGGAAAACACACACACAGTATTACAATTAAACTAACAAATGAATAAGTAATAATAAATAAATAAATAATTCACACCTGTCCCAAGATTTTTCCTGAATCAGTGACCAGTGGGAAAGTGTCACCCGCTTTACTCAGAGCACTGATCTGGACGTACACACACACACACACACACACACACACACACACACACACACACACACACACACACACACACACCAAAGGACAAAAATAATTTACAACATTTGGTTTTAGGTGTTTTTCTTCTCTTCACAAACACCACAGAGTTATCATTAAATCATATGTAAAAAGGTGACATAAATTATTAAACACTTTTAAAATTATACAATATTTTAAAAAATATTAGTTGTACTATTATATGTAAAACTGTTATATATATTTTTTTTCTTATATGTTACACTAAAAATATTCTTATATAACAAGGAAAGCAGAAATAAAAACAAAAAACTCTAAGGAGAGTAAAAATACACACACACACACGAACACAAACACAGGTGTTGTCGTAATACACACGTCAGACTGACGCAACTTGCTGAAACACACCGTGTTTGGCTGTAATTGCATCTGTGTGTGTGTGTGTGTGTGTGAGCAGATATTAACAAATATGAAGTGTAAGCTGTCGGTGTGTTGTGTGTACCTCTGCGCTGTTGCACAGAATTAGAAGGGTGCCAATACTTTGTGCTCCACGTGACCTGTATGGAGCTGAACAGTGGCACAGAAAGGAACCAATCAGCTTTTAGTTACCGTAGCGTAGGGGGCGCAGGGGGCGGGGCTCTTACCTGTGACAGGTGCTCATCATTCTTGGTCACACCTTGCACCTGGAGCAGGTTCTTAGCCACGCCCACACAGGGCAGGTCCGACAGGACGCCCAGGTGACACGCCAAACCGAACTCTATACACACACACGCATGCATGAATACAGATGTACATTAATATAGTTATGTAATACTAAATTACATGCAGGGTGTGTGTGTGTGTTCTTGTCTCAACACTGACCTCTGTAGTGAAACAAACCATTTCCATCTACAAACACCACCTGCAGAGGGACATGAAAAGCCACTGACCATTCTCATCATCATCATTATTATTATTATTATATTATTAGTAGTAGTAGTAGTAATAGAATAAAGCGAATAATTAAAAAAGAAAATATCCAGAAAACAATGTGTAAAAAAAAAAAAAAAAAAAAAAAAACACAGGAAAGCACAGTAAAGGAAAGAATGACAGAGAGACACACGTCTTACTTTTCATTTCATTATACAGAGTGTGTGTCTTTTAGATTAGATCAATTTATTTGTCATGTGTACAAGTGAAATGATTTTTTCTTTTTTCTCTCCCAGTTAAGGAGCTGGGGTCAGAGCACTGGGATACAGCGCCCTCTGGAGCAGACAGGGTTAAGGGCCTTGCTCAAGGACTCAACAGTCATGCATGGTGGTGCTGGGGCTCAAACCCAGACCTTCCAATCAGTAACCCATTGCAATACCGGTTTGAGCCACCATTGCCCCCACTGTGTGTGTTTGTGTGTGCATGTGGGTGGTTGTGAGAGAGAGAGACCTGTGGCATTAGCTCAGGCTGCTCACTCTGCAATGTTTGGAGAAGCTGCAGCAGTGGTGGAGCCTCTCTGAAGGCCAGAAACCCTGCAACATACGGAGAGCTAAGACACACCATCTTACTGACATCATACACCACCTACAGAGAGAGAGAGAGAGAGAGAGAGAGAGAGAGAGGATACATTCCATTGATTACAGGAACAAACTTGACTTGAGGGATAAAAGGATGGAAGAAGGGAAGTAAGGAAAGGACTGATGACAGCAAGGAAAATATAATGGAATAGACAGAAGTATGGCAAATTGAATGAAAGCAAGGAGAAAAAAAGAAAGCAAATGAAGGAGTGAAGAAAAGAGAGAAAGAAAGCTAAGGTAGAAAAGATAAATAAATAAAGAATGATGAGAAGCAAGATAAGAAATAGAGAAAGAAGGAAATGGAAGTAAGGAAGCGAGAAAGGGAGAACAGAAGTAGGTAGAGTAAAAAAGGAAAGAATAAAGAAGGAAGTCAAAATATATACAAGGACAAAAAAGGAAGGCCATGAAAAAAAGAGACACAAAGAAGAAAAAAGTAAGAAAGCAATTAAGAAAAGGAAGCGTCAAGGAAGAAAATAAGGTAATGAAGAAGGAAGAGGGAAAGACAGAAAAAAGGCCAGAAGAAAAGACTAATAGAGAGATTAAACAAACTAATGCATGGAGCCAGGACCACCTGGACCTAGAGCTGGGGGTAGTTGAGGGTGATTCTGACCTGGGGCTGGAGGTAGTTGAGTGAGATTCTGACCTGGAGCTGGGGGTAGGGGCAGTCCAGGGTAATTCTGATCTTGAGCTAGGGGCAGTTCTGGTTAATTCTGATCTTGAGCTGGAGGTAGTTGAGGGTGATTATGACTTGGAGCTGAGGTAGTTGAGTGAAATTCTGACCTGGAGCTGTGGGCAGTTCAGAGTGATTTTGACCTGGAGCTGGGGGTAGTTGAGTGAGAATCTGACCTGGAGCTGGGAGTAATTGAGGGTGATTCTGACTTGGAGCTGGGGGGTAGTTGAGAGTAATTCCGACCTGGACCTGGGTGTAGTTTAGGGTGAGTATGACCTGGAGCTGGGGGTAGTTGAGTGAGATTTTGACCTGGATCTGGGGGTAGTTGAGTGAGATTCTGACCTGGAGCTGGGGGTAGTTGAGGGTAATTCTGACCTGGAGCTGGGAGTAGTAGAGGGTAATTCTGACCTGGAGCTGGGGGTAGTAGAGGGTGAATCTGACCCGGAGTTGGGGGTAGTTGAGGGTAACTCCAACCTTGAGCTGGGGGTAGGTGAGTCAGATTTTGACCTGGAGCTGGGGACAGTTGAGGGTAATTCTGACCTAGAGCTCGGGTAGTTGAGGGTGATTCTTACCCGGAGCTGGGGGTAGTTGAGGGTGATTCTTACCCGGAGCTGGGGGTAGTTGAGGGTGATTCTGACCCGGAGTTGGGGATATTTGAGGGTGATTCTGACCTGGAGCTGGGGGTAGTTGAGAATGACGAGCTGAGCACAGGCATTGTGTTCGTCCCCTTTAATAAACGACAGGTCAACACCACCGACTCGCTCCAGCCCTCTGAAGTCTGGCTCCTTCTGCCACGCCTCAGTGTCCTCTAACACCAACTTCTGCTTCATACACTCCTGCTCGCTACACACACACACACACACACACACACAGAGATAGATCTGTTTCTGCTTTTGACATTATATTTAAAATATTACTTTTACAATAAAACCTCAAACAATATGAATCATTCGTTCGCTAGTGGAGGTGAGCTTGTGTTTAACCATGTCCTATACAGCAAACTCCGCCCTGAAGGAAGGAAGAACAGATCGAAGAAAGGAAGAAGGCATTAATTAAGAGCAATAAATGAGGGAGAAATGAGAACAGCATGGAAGCACACAGAAAACCAAAGTAAGAGACCAAGAGAAAAGATAGAAGGTAAGGAAGGTAAGAATGATGGAAGAACAGAAGGTAGCATGGAAGGAAGGAAAAAGCGAAGAAGAACAGAAGGAAGAGAGCAAGAAAAAGGAAGGAATGAATTACAGAAAGACAGAAAACAAGAAGGCAGAAAAAAAGCAGTTAAGAAAAATGGAAGAACAAAAGAACAGATAGAATGAGAGAAATATAAAAGCAAGGAAGAAAGCAAAAAGGTAAGGAAGTAAGGGAGAAGGAAAAGATGATAGAAAGGAAGAAGGGAAGTAAGAAAGGGATGAAAAGATGAAAGGACGTGAAGATGGAACAGAAGTAAATAAGGATACTAGATTAGATTCTGACCTAGAGCTGGGGGTAGTTGAGGGTAGTTGAGGGTTATTCTTATCTGTATCTGGGGGGAGTTGAGGGAGATTCTGACAATAAGGAAGCAATAAATAAGGGAGAAACGAGGACAGAAGTAAATGAGGAAGAAAGACTAAAAAGGAATAAAAGGAGACAAAGAAGGAAGAAAGAATAAAGCAGAAAAGAAAAGAAAGAAGAGAAAAAAGGAAATGTGAGGAGGGAAAGAAGGTAAGAATGATAGCAGGACAGAAAAGAATGTTGAATAGAAGCAAGGAGGGAAAGGAAGTGAAAGAGAGAGTAAGATAGAGAGGTAAAGGAAGGTGGGATGGAAGAGGTGAAGAGGAAAATAAGGAAATTATAGAAGTGAAGAAGAAAGAAAGGAATGAAAGATTCATGATCCATTTGTTCTGCTAATCACATCGTTTAATCTCCCTCCCTCTCTCTCTCTCTCTAACACACACACACACACACACACACACACACACACACACACACACTACTGACATCATGTTTAAATCCTGGATGTTTCTCTTTTGTTCATGTTGTTGCACTCGGACAGACTTGGGTTCGTGTGTGGTAGTGATGTCACTGTGACACTGAATCTCCGGAGCGCATATCGAGCAGCAGGGGGCGTGTCCAAATGAAACCTCGCTTCGAGGCGTGTCGGGTCCCTGAAAGTCATGTGACCAACGACAACCGCAGCCTCGCGTTTGCCGGAATCACATGACTGAATCATTATATTGGAGATTATTGTTCGAAAATTTTCAGGCAGATGCAAGAAAACTATTTTTTCTTTACATTTACTTCTTATATAATACATGAGAAAAGAAAATGCACACAAAACATTTGGTTTATATTAATGACCTCAATTTATTTCCTAAACTCTAGTGTTATTGTTTATAGTTTTTTTCCCCATCTCCATTAATTTTCTTTATAGTGTGTTTTAATCATTGATCCTTAACACTGACTGAATTTATATGTTCTGTTCAAACATTCTGAACAGTGGCTAATAGTTGTATTCGTGTTTATAATTAAAAAAAATAACAAAAATAAAAAAGAAAGAAAGCAAGAAAGAGACTTTGCTATTTGTTCTTCACATTACTTTTCTATTCTAGATCTTCACTTAAATTTCACGGATTCAGAGATGGTGATTATGTGCTTAAACATTTCCTTTTTTTGATGTCAGTGATCAAAGCATCGTTACTGAACTTTACAGCCGCATGGCCATGTTACGATCTCGTTGCTACACAACATTTGTCCACTAGATGGCAGCAGAATGCGCACGTGAATGAAGTCCTTGTGGTCTGCGGTGTCTTGGGAGCCTCGCCAGCTACACGAGGCGTCACTTCACTATCACTACGGCTTAGACATCAGAAAATAACTGTTTAAGTAAAGTGTGTGTGTGTGTGTGTGTGTGTGTGTGTGTGTGCGCCAGACCTTTCCCATCTCTTCACCACCTCCTCTTCTGGAGCCAACATTTAACTCTCTCGCTTTCGTTTGTCCCGCTTTTACTTCCGGGATTCGCACATCCGGGTTCTGACGACAACCAATAGGGGGCGTGGTTAAGGAGATCAAACTCTGCAGTAAGGAGTAAATCTAAAAATCTACTCTATGTTCATAATACAGACATAATACTGTACATAAGACTTGTGTTTTAAGACTACATTTTATTTATATATATACATTTACTATTATATATATATATTGTATATAATGTGCATTTTATAGCTCAAAGATTTCTATGTTTCTACATTTGTATAATTTATTATATTCTCATTTCATATTTGATATAATTTATTTGAATATTTAATTTTTATACTCTATTTTTTCTTTTTGTATTATATTCGTATTTCATATTCTTTATTTGAATTTTTAAACTTTTTTTTTTTAAAGCCATGGACGGTCATGTCCAAGCATTTGACTTCATGTTTTTTGAGAACTTTGTCTTACTGTTATTTGTTTTTATTTACAGTTACAATGGTGTCCTATGACTGATTTTATTACTTGAGCATCGGCTGAACGTCTCTTCTTTCTGCCTTGTCATATAAATAATAATAAGTAAATATATATATATAAAAAAAAACACCCGTGCTTACATAGAGGGGATACATTACGTCCATAAATAAGAAAATATAAGCACTTTCTAGCAATAATAATAATAATAATAATAGAAATAATACAATTTACAAATTAATAATAATAAAATCAACAGAAATAGATTATAAAACTTTTCAGTATAACTCTCCTGGCTAATCTGTTGACATACTTTTCCACTTAAAAGACCTTCTGAAAAAGTGCACTAGATCAGGATACTGACCCCCCACGACATACCTGTCTCCTCTATCACAACTTTATATATCTCAAATAAAGTAAAGACCTGGATGTTTGTCTAATTCCACTAGCACCTGGGGTTGATATTTAGTTCTATGTAGTGGCTTTTTATTTTTCACGAAATACATAATCATAAGAATCTTACTTTTATTAAATATTTCTTCATAATTTTTTTTGTTTGTTTGGAATCAAAATACAGTACCTTAAGGAATTGCATGCAATCTGAAGATCTTCCACAAGAGGGCGACATCAACAGTTAAAAAAAAAAAACGCCTCAAGAACCTGCTTGCAATCTGAAGATTCTCCACAAGAGGGCACATTTACAGTCAATTTTTTTTATCGAATTGAATATGTATTTAGATCTTAGTTATTTTATGTTTTTGTTTTTTAGGTTAAAAATGTTAAAAATACTTTTACAGATACTTAAAAAAAACATTTTTTTTAGATTTTTGTCCACCTGATCTTGATTACAGAAATACGGATGTTTAAGTTTTAAGCTCCTGACCATTTCACAATCACCCCATAATACAGGCTATATTCCTGAAAAGCTGGTTTCCTGAGATACACAGCAATCAGTTATTATTTTTTTGCAATTCATATCCAGGAAATTATTACTTTCTTCTAGTCTTAGAAAGAAATCCCCCCAAAATGGTTACTAATTTACATTAAAAACAATAAGTCTCAAACATTTTTTCACTAAGAGCACTTTTGATGAAAAATCTCATTTAAAAATTTTAAAAGTATTTAAAAATCACATAAAAAGGATTATATAGTATGCAAATTGATGCCTATGTAATTAATTTTATTAATAAATTTTAAATTAATGCAAATTTACCTTCAAGAATATTCAGCAATCCAAAAATCTTTCGTTTAAAAAAAATTGAAATAACCTGATTAAATAACCTGATTTATTTTGAGTGTTTATTTATTATTAAATAATAATAATTATTATTAATTTTATTATTATTAATATTATTATTGCTTTCTACTAAACATCACTTGCTTTATAGCAAAATAAAAAAATAGTTAAACATTCATTTTACAGCTGTAGAAAAAGCATTAGTTTTTTAATTTCTTTGTCCATTTACAAGTTTTAAAAAGAAAAGATAATAAAATTCCATAAGATAAAAGAACCTTTATTCGTCCCAAATTTCTGTTATAACCACAAAGAAAAAAAGAAGGAGAAAAATCAATCTTGCAGAGAGAAACACGAGAGAAACAGAAGAGACACGGGACACACCATCTCTTTTAGTCCAAGTTTAATTATCTCCAAAGAAAATGTAAAGGCGCTATCTCGTATATTAATCTCCATTTTTATTATTATTATTTTTAATTTTTTTATACACAGTCATCATTTCATCCGAAAAAGATATGCATGATGAGGAGTTTGGCGTGCGCGGATGAGAAACAGACATTCATGAAACAAAAACAAAACACAAACAACATAAACTTGGTTACATGTATAAAATCTGTCTCTAGACCTCTGTAGTACACACACAGCCCTGGTACGGCGAACGGCGGAGCGCGAGAAACAGGACCCGCGAGCGAGCAAGTCTGACGACGTGGCTCCAGGACCGAGTTCAGAGCAGAACTCAAAGCATCGTTAGCGCTGCGACTCTTAGTTTTAATGCCATATTAGCGGAGATTCGACTCCTTACAGTCTCTTTAACTTCCGTTCCTACTTTACACGCCGCAGGCTGCTTTCACACACTCGGCCCACAAACACACTACTTCAGTAGAGACATCTTAATTTCTTCAAAACTTTTTAATATTAAATAAATAATATGAACGACATCGACACCCAATATCTGATCTGGCATAGCAGCAGGCCACGCCCACAGGTTGTTTTGATCGTGGGCCGCCAGCGTTAAGCGATTGAGATTTTGACGATCTGTTGCTATGATGATACGCGAGATGCCTGAAACTATGAAAAATATAATTTGTGAGATACGTGATAACACACAGCACGTGAACAGAGGACTTGGTTTCAAAAATTGCGTTATTTTTGCCACAGAGTTAAAGTACATCGCCTTTCTTGTGGTAAAATTCCGTTCGTTAGCGATGTTGGCGCCTCGGAGCTGCTTTGTAACGTCTGTACACGTCGTTGTATAATAAAAAAGGGGGCGGAGCCATGATTTGATGCCCGTGCGGTCCTGTTTCTCCGCTCGCGTTAGTTTGCACAAGAACAAACGTGAACACGCGCGACTCCGGCGTTGAGTTGAGCTAAGAGGAGATGAGATTGTCGAGTCCGTTGCGTCGCTGTAAACTGCTGAGGAGAGAACGGACATCTTGTGCATATCTCAACATCCAGGAAATGGCTAGCATTTAGTTAGCATTAGTAGCATGCTGCACCGGCAGTAACAGAAGAAGAAACGAACACTCCAAGAAAAACGTGACATGTTTCCTGCAGAGTTCCGCGGGTTTCCTTTTTCCGTTAATGTGCGACACGATCCAAAACGCGTTCATTACTTTTACGCTAAACTGGAGCGTTGTGTTTTCAGTAAACGTTCTGAATCTTGATTTGATTCCCATCAAGGACAAAAAAAAAAAAAAAAAAGCACAACTACAATCACTACATTTTCAAAATGGAGGAAACGTGAGATGTTGGTCTCCGAATCCTCCCACGACTCTGTGCTTGGGTTTGTCGCGTGGACGAGACGTAAAATGTAAAAATATACGTTATATCACTATATGAAACATTTGTTTTTATAAAAACGCCCCTCACAATCAGACGCACGCTACGTCACTCATCAGACGCACACTAGCACTCGTACGTGTGTAATTGGCGCGCGCCGCGACTCGCCGAGGTTTCCGGTTTGTTATTAAGAGATTTGGAGTGCGGCCTGAAACCCTAAGTGGTCCTGTAAAGACATTCCGTATGTGAAGCGCAGCACGTCTTCTCTCTCTCGTTCAAGTCTAAAGACGCGGCACGTGAGCGCTCGGCTCGGATTCCGCATGCGGCGCTGACGTGCGCTACAAAATTAAACCTCACCTTTGCTGAAGTTAACGTTATCACTCTATTTGAAAGCACCATGGAGTAACTGATTAATGGTCGAGCGAGCTTTAGATTACAGTATATTGCTCTCTCTCTCTCGGGTCTAATTTGAAAAATAAACATCACCGGATTCCTTTTTCAATCCTGTTCCAAACTCGCACACGTGACATGCCGTACGACTTTTGCCATTAGCGTGTCACAACTCGTGTCAGGCTCAATTTGAAACACAGCCCACATTTTCTTTACTTTCCTAAACTACGGCTCCTCAACTTCCTCACGTTCTCACTATCGATGTTATAAGCCGCGACCTGAGAGATGAAACTTTACAACTAACAATCTAGTCTCCTTGAATAAGTGTGCACTCCGACTCAGGTCTTCACTAAGTGGTCGAGCGAGCATCACTATAAATCTCCAGCCTCTCTCTCGCTCTCTGGTTTGGAGCACAGCCGTGACCTGTACAGGAGTCGCGATCCCCTCGGCTCAGCTCGTGACCTTGTCGCTCACCTGCACAGGCGTGTCGTGGGTGAGTGAAGTAAACGTTATCACGCCCATGTTAATGTAATGGAGATGAGTTAAATAATAACAACAACAATAATAAGAAGGTTACACACTTACTTACACACCACACACTCTGACCTGATCACACGCAGTAAAACGTTTACAATTTTCTGATATTCTTAAACATATGTTTTCCAAAAAAAAAAAACCCTTTAACAAACAGAAATAAACTGACCTGAAAAGCGTCACTTGTAACATCATGATCTACTTTAATCGGACGTCCAGAAAGGCCACGGTGCCCTCGTGAATATTAAAACGACTCCTAATGCCCCATACAACTGTAAAGCTAATCCGCTTGCTATAGGGCGTTGCGGTTTGCTAGCCGGGCAACAAAAAAATGTACGCAAATTTATTAATTTTCCCAAATCCAAAAAAGTGAAAGACGGATAGCTATTACTCAGCTGTTGTATAATTTGTCAAGTTGTTTTTTGAAGCAATATGACTAAAATCAGCAGGAAATGATTTAAAACTCGCGGCTCTTTCTTTAACGAGTAGCTTGAAATCGAAAAAATTGTGGTTTTGTTTGCAAAAAATAAAATTAGAAATTCGTGGCATTTTTGGACGTCCAACACGTTTTAAGAAATCTTTTGCACTACTCAGGTCGTCGTCTCCGACACTTTTCATGCTTTAAATTGTGTTTTTATTTTATTTTACATACAAGATCTATTTCATTGCTAACTTTTTTTTTGTCTAATTCTAACGCTAACATGCAGTTAGGCTTGATTCCAGATAAAATGCCTCAAGTACAAACCCACGTCAAATCTAATTCATCTTATTTTATTATTGACCTATAAAACATAAAAAGTAGCCCTCGCTTTATTTATTTATTTCTTTTTCATTCTTTTCGATGCATAGGAACGAATCGGATCGCAGGTTTCGAAAACTGGACCAAAGAATCATGGAGGAATTGTTTTTCTAAAGTAATTGCATGGAGGAAAAAAAATAATAATTAAGCAAGCAGATAGCTAATGGAGCACGGAGCACCCTTATACGCCGCCAAGACACGTGACGCGCTTATGATAAATACGAATAGAAACGGTTATTGCTGATGTGGATGCTCCGGCACTTTTACAAACCTGACCTTTGACCTATAAATGCTGAAACTGTCAGCGATATGGCAAAAAAAAAAAATATAATAATAATTGGATACAGTATTCCTGTGCACTTTGTGTGTGTGTGCATGTGTGTGTATGTAACAGCTCGTCCTGTTTTCCCAGGGTGGACAGAACTCGTATTGCTCGGTCCGTCAGACGTTGAAAATGAAAGAGGGGAAACAGGAAGTGCCCAGTGAACTGACCGGCAGCTCAGCCTGTCGCCATGGCAACGCAGATCAAAGCCCTTTAACACCACAGCTCTAGCCTCAGACATGTGGGGTAAATTTTCGTCTTTGTAATACATCGCCTGACCCCGCCCCTTGTCCTCAATCTCCTCGTCCTTCTACATCCCCTCGTCCTCCGCCCCGTGTCTCCCGGCTCTACCTGGAGATCATGGAGCTGGACTGTGATTGGCTGGAGGAAGTGGTGGCAGCGCTGAGCTGAGAGAATCCGCTGTGACTCGACTCCAGGCTCGTCATCGAACCCCTGAGAGGAAAAGACACGAGACAAAAGAGAGGAACGAGAGAAAGAGAGAGAGAAACATCCAGAGAAAGAAAGAGTATAAATAGAAAAAGGGAATAACAAAGAGAATCATGCAAGGAAAGATGGAAAGAAAACAGAAAGGGCATGCACAAAAATGAAAAATAGAATAGATTAACGAACAGAAAAATGAGAAAGAAAGAGGCAAGGAGGAGCACAAGACAGGATAAAAGAACAGAAAGACAGAATATAAAGAACGATTGAAAACAAATGCAGTGAAAAAAGAAAGCAAATTACAAAAACAAAGAAGGAAGGATTGACCAAGAAGTAAAAAAAAAAAAAAAAAAGAAATAGACAAAGTGACAAGAGAGAGGGGGGGGAGAGAGAGAGAGAGCGAGAGAGAGAGAGCAGATGGCAGGGAAAAACAGGGTAAAAAGGGAATCACAATATAATGTAAGGAAAGAGGACACGAAGAAGACGGGAAGTAAAAGAAAGAAAGAAAGAACAGAAAAATATGGAATAAAACAGAGAGAGAGAGAGAGAGAGAGAGAGAGGTGATGAGACAGTACACCAGGAGATCCCCAGTTACAACATAAAGTTGTGGTAATAACACACACATACACAACCACAGTGAGCTGAACCCCAATCCTGCAGCCGGACATGCAGCCAGGACGAGCGCGCACACACACACACACACACACACACACACACACACACACACACACAGAACCCCTTCATATGCAGTGCATTACATTCAGAAACACTTCCACCCAAAACAATGCTAACATGCTAAACACCGCAGATCCTTTAGCATGGTTAGCCTTCACCTGCTATTAGCATTAGCAACATTAGCATGTATGGGCTGAGTGTTCCGTCCAGCTCACTGTCGAGTTCTGACTGGAAAAAAAATATCGGATAAGGAAACAGTTTTTTTCTTTTTCTCCTGTCATGGCTAAATACATCCTCAAACCAGCAGGCAAACACACGCGCCTTAAAGGAAAAAGTGTGTGTGTGTGTGTGAGAGAGAGAGATCTGCCACTGTATGAAGAACATAAATATACAATTACGCACATTTATGCTAACACGGCTAATAAAACACTGATCAAGCAGATTAGCCTCGAAGGTTCCTCACATTGCTGAGAAATTAATCTGATTCAGTGTTAAAATGTAAATAATTTACCTCAGAAAATCTGTGTTAGCATTAGCTTTGTTAGCATTTTAAAAAGATCAGCGATTAAGAAGAAGCCAGAGATGGGTTTAGTTACACAGACATTGCAAATCTGTTTTTAGTTTTATTTCTTATAAAATAAAAACACACCCTTTTCCACTTCCAGCTTCTTTCTAAAAAAACTAATATTCTTTCCGTCATTATTAGCATGTTAATAAGCTAGAAATTACTGCCAAATGGTACAATTAAAAAAATTCCACCTGCCTTATTATTTTCTTCTTTTTTTTTTTTTTTTACTTTTTAATTCTTTTTTTTTGTTTTGTTTTTACTGCAATGCATTCCGGATAATGCTTAAAGAGGTAAGGGGAAGTCGACAAGGGCACGTCAGGAAAACAGGATTGGAACACAGCCGTCATTCTGTTCCTAAATTGTTTAGGGATTTAGATTGGGTTAAAAAAATTGCATCACACCCTCATAACTATTTATAGATTTACATAATTAAAGTTTTTTGTGTGTGTGCATTTATAAACATTACTTTTTTACAAAAAAAAATTAATCACACAATCGTACAAGTTATTTAAAAATGTACATATACAACTTGTACATCTAAACTTTACAAATATTTCCAATTAAGAATACTGATATGATCATGAATTAACTCGCTAATGTGCTATGAGGGCGTTCTGCAAATTTCACACACTCATAACAAGGTGAGAAATGAAACGTACACACACACTTTCCTCTCAGAAGCAGCACTCTGTCATTTGACATCTTTAAACCTTTATCCACTCTGCCTGTCCTGCACAGCTGATCAGCGTTAATAAACACGACCTCACGTTTTCCTGCTCTGAGAATAAAAGCAAAGAAAACGTCTCGTGTTCACGTGGAAAACGTTTGGACCAGAAGCCTGGATGTTGAATTTTCAATGTCTGCACCAGTGATGCATAAACTACCAATTCTTCCCGTAAATAAACTCGACCTGGCTTTAGGAGACACTTTCCATTACGTTTCTGATGCCGGAGAGACGCAACTACAAAATTCCTTTTTTTTAAATTTTACTTTACACTTTAAAGATTTTGTCGTATCTAAACGCCTTTGGAAATAAACAAAATAAAGATTCCTCACTTTAAATTAAGTAGTTCAGACTTAACTTTAGACTTTTTTGGATCCCCGCCCCATCTACACGCCATCAGAGTGATAAAGTACAAATTCAAACAGAGTAAATTTACAGCCTCATTCGTCAACAGTTTGTCAAACAAATGTAACTAAATTAACTTCACATCTGCCCCTGGACTGGTGTGTGTACGCTTGATTTCCGCGCCCATGCTTTCATAACCTGCTAGGATTTACAGAAACCCAAGCCGAGCATGTGTTTAGCGCGGCGTTAGCATTGTCGTTAATGCTAACACGCCCACAGAGCCTCGTTAGCATGGCGTTAAAGCTTAGCTAACGGCAAACAGGATCACTTACAAACTCTGCACATCGCAGCAAGCCGTTCTTTACGGAGGGAGAAACAGAAAAGGAAGGCAGTCGTGAGGAAACGGAGGCAGGAAGAAGAAGAAGAAGAAGAGAGAGAGAGAGAGAGAGAGAGAGAGAGAGAGAAGCTTGGATAGTGTTCGACTGTAGGCAATTAACATGGCACTGAGGTGAAGTAAATAAATAAATGAATAAAATGTATAAATAAGGTGTCGCTTCCAGATGTTTCTGCGGTGATCCAGGTGTGAAGTTACCTGAAGTCCTCGGAGCCCAGGACCTCGGTGTAGTACATGACTTTGCACTTGTGAGAGGAGACCTGCAGCGTGGCTAGCACGTCGTCCACGCGCGGCAGGTTGGTGGCGGCGCACGCGGGCATGGAGTGGAACCGCCACTGCAGGATGTAGAACCCGGGCCAGCGCGTCACGTGGGAACCCTGCAGGACGCAGAACGAGGGAGGGACTGAGACAGATAAAAAACGGAAAACGCCAAGGAGCGGGTTTCTGTAAACGGATATACGCGCGTCTCTGCCGTTACCTGCACGCTCTCGCCCTCTTTACAGGTGAGCGGAGACTCCACCATGCTGTAATCCTGCCCCAGCTGCCACGACTTGTCGATGAGCTGCACGTTGTTGCCCCCGGGCGACGTGATGCCGTGAGACGCCAGCGCCTCCTTCCTGGGCGCCTGGGGGGCCCGCTTGGAGTGGTAGATGTTAAAGACCACGTCTCCTTTACACACGTCGAAGTCCCATGTGATCACGGAGGAGGCGTCGATGATCTCGATCAGCAGCTGAGAGAGAGAGAGAGAGAGAGAGAGAGAGGAGGTGAATAAACAGGCGCCGATGACATCACAGCTATCAAAAACAACATGGCCACGTGACGAGCCTTACCTCGTGTGGCGCTCCTTTAAAGACGCTGGCGCTCTGGTAGATGGTTTCCGTCCACAGTTTGATGTCGTCGTTCTCCAGTTCCTCTGGGGTTCTGTACAGGGATTTGGGAACCAGGCCGCCCTCGGGAACCTCGCACTATGAAACGCACCACACCGCCTTCGTTTATTATACAGCACGTCAACAGCCAGTGAAATCACAAATGAAAAAATAATTATACCATAAAACACTTGTAGGGATTTAAGCAAAGCAATGATTCACATTTAGCCACACCCACAAAACTCCATAAAAGGCAAAGCAGATAATAAACCTGGTATAACGCGGTGACAAGATCAAATCAGAGTTTCTGTTTCTTAATTACGTTAGACCGTTAAAAACACACCAAACGTTTCACAAATCATACAAGTGATTTATTACACACACACACACACACACACACACACACACACACACACACTCCGGTGCGAAGGCCCAGGCACTCACCATACACTCTCCACCCAGGAAGTCGGGGATGACCTCCTTGTCGATGTAATCCACAAGACCGCCGGGACCCTGGTAGTCGTTCCCGGCGTAGATCAGGAACTTCTTACGCGTGTTCTCGTCAATGAACGGACTCACCTGAGATCAATAGGGAAAAATTATTCATAAATTAATAAAACAAAACTTCATTTGCTGTATGTACACTGTATGCTTTTGTTCTTCCGTACACCCTATCTCTACCAAAAAAATAATAAAAATTTTTTTCAAGATTTAAATCATAATACGCAGCGGAAAAAGAGCAGAGCGGAATAAAAATATCGAAATTATAACTGTTTCAAAAACAATAACGCAAGCACAAATTATACAGCTAAGTAATTAAAGGTGCGCTAAGCAACATTACCCCCACCCATGTACTTACACAAATAACCTGGAAGATTAACTGCTAACTTAATTATAAAAAAAAAAAAAAAAATCGGTCTTTTAAAATGTATGTGCGTTTTAAAATTATAGGAGGTGATTATATAGTATTTGTGTCTGCTGAATCACCACCAGGGGGCAGTACTGACACTGCAACATGCATTCTTGTTCAAATGCTGCGTTGACGGACTTTGTAAAAAATGACTAAAATATACATTTTATAAATAATGATGTAATAAGAATATTCTCTCTATATTTTTATTATTTTTGTATTTATTATTTAATATCGTAAATTAACTTTATCTACTTTGTCTACAGTGTATATTTGCATTCTCGTTAACGTGCAGCCTTCTAGCAAAAGGTTTTAACACGATTTGAAGTTTATTTCCCTTGGTAAGGGGGCGGGGACTTCCTGTTGAGCGTATAAACAACGTGTGAAACCTCACCAGGGTCCAGAGTACAGGGAAGACCCGGGGGGCACGCAGGATGAGCAGACGCCCCAGGGTTTCTGGGTAATTCGCCTCCACCACCTCAATAATGCGCAGCAGAGCTTTGACACCGGGACGCCACAAGTGCCTCATGTTCAAGCCCTCCAGGTCGACCAGACACGTCCAACAACTGCACACATCATCATCATCATCATCATCATCATCATCATCTCACACTGATGTACAGAACTGACATGATGTGTGTCTGTATGTTTCTATAACAAGGAAAGTTTTTACACCACCAGACGTGTTCGCTCTGCTGAGAGACAAAAACAACGTGTGAGTGAAAGCGAGAGAGAGAGAGAGAGAGAGAGGGAGGGAGGAGTGTTAAAAATAGTCAGAAATAAAAAGAGAACAGATGTGCTGCTGGATGAAGTGAGAAATGAAAGTGGTGTCTGGAACACAGACGTCAACACGAGGTCAGGACGCGAGCTAAAGTTAATCAGCAGTTACTTCCTCGTTAGTTCACACCGTGGGCAGCCTGATGTGAGGAGGAGAAGAAGAAATCAGAATGACTTAGATGAGAATGAAGGCAAGGAGCAGGAGGATGAGGAGCGATGAAGAGTAGAAAGAGTCAGGAAGAAGATGGAGAAGAAGTTGGAGGAAAAAGTGTTAAAGAGGATAAAAAGGAGAAGGAGAAGAGGTGTGGGAGAAACAGAGGGAGGAGAAAGGAAAGAGGAGAACGTGGAGATGGAGGAGTACGAGGAGAAACAGAAGTTGGAGGAGTAGGGGCGGAGCCGGGGAGAGGAAGAAGAAGGAAGAGAAAGACGAGGAAGAGGAGCAGAACAAATGAAAAACTAAAGGATGAAGATGAAAAGAAAAAAGGTAGAAAAGGAAAAACGCTCAGCAATGAGGAGGAACAAGAAGAGTGTGTTTCTTTGTGTGTGTGTGTCCATGCGCACCTGATCGGACGTCCGAAGACCTTGGTGTTCTCCTCACACCTCCTCAGACCCTCCTCATTAATGGATAAAACCTAATGACATCACACACACACACAGACACACAGACATAAACAGTGATGAAATCCTTTCTTTTCTTGTGTTCAGAAGCAAAGCATGCTGGGAAACTGTGCTTACGTGTCTGAGCAGTGACTCCTCCCCCAGAGCACGAACCAGACCTTTAGTGTCCATCTGTCCCAGACGCAGGATGTAGAGAGGGCGGCCATCTACACACACACACACACACACACACATATATATATATATAAACTCAAGTGTGTGCGGCTTCCGTTCCGATAAATTCTTTACTTCCCCTTTTGTCTTAAACATATTTATGTTGCCACACAAATTGTCAGACACACTCTGTAGCACCACTGTGTGTGTGTGTGTGTGTGTGTGTGTGTGTGTGTGTGTGTGTGTGTGTGTGTGTGTGTGTGTGTGTGAGATGGTGCAGTGTGAAGAGACAAACACTGTCACTTATAATCACTGAAACAACAGGAAGGAGGGACAAAAAAATTATCAAATTCAAATTAAATTACCAAAAATGAAAGAAGAAAAAAAGAAAGTAAATTTAAACAGAAACACGTTTTTTTAAAACTTTTAATATTTAGAAAACACCTAAACTTCCTAAAATGGGGAAAAAAAATAAATAAAATTAATGTTAAAATTTAAATTAATTACTAAATCCTGCTTCACTATTTTGCAGAATCCCACAAACGTAACTTCATAAATAATAAAAAACATGAATCACTTTTTTTTAGAAAGTGTGACTCAGGAGCACAGATGGCTAATAATCCCGAAAAAAATACAAACCAGCAAAAGAAAAGAAGCGAGAGATCAGCAGCACGAGGAGAGGATGAGAAGGAAAACGTAATATGAAGTGAAAAAGTAAGAAAAATGGAGAAGAATAAAATTAACAGGAAAAAGAAAAAAAGAGAAAAAATAACATTAAAAAAAGCTTGCGTGTGTGTGAGCATCACCGAGGCACAAATGTGACACAGCGCCATATGTGCATTTACACAAACAGATGGCAGTCTCCTTGCTCTCACACACACACACACACACGAACGCTTGCAGTGTGACGCCCGATGACACGCTGACTCTCATCCACAGTGTGTACGCTTGATTAATTATCCGAAATTTAACTACGCTACACTTCATAGTCAGGGTACACACACACACACACACACACACACACACACACACACACACACACACACACACAGTTGGCAGGGTTGGAAGGGAACATAAAGATGCAGATAACAAAATTTAAAACTCTAATCTGAAAAGAAAAAAGTAAGGAGAAAAAAAAATAATAAAGCAAAGTGTGTGTGTGAGGCTCACCGCGGTCGTGATGGTGCCAGCCCCCGGTGTAGTAGTCGTGGAGGACCTGCGGCGAGCTCCAGGTGTCCAGCAGGTAGTCCACTTGGTGCTGCTTCCTCCAGGTGAGGGACTGACACAGGATCTCTCGCGCTTTGTCCATGTTGAAGTCTCGCGCGCGCAGGAAGCGCAGGATGTGCTGGTCCTTAGGGATCTACACACACACACACACACACACACACACACACACACACACACACACACACACACAGTCAGCCAAAAAAATGAATAGAAACTTCAGGAAAAGAAAAATAGTACGATGTTTATTATATTAATAACATTACAACATTTATACAAGTTTTTCTTTTCCTAAAGTGCGGATACATTTCTATAGCTGACTATGTGTGTGTGTGTGTGTGTGTGTGTTTACCAGCATCCACACGCACACGGAGGAGAGTCAGGTCCCCACGACGGCGGGAATACCTGGCGACTTTCATCTTACATAAACATCTGGCCCGTCTCCATGGCGACCGGCTCCTTTTATTTAAACGCCTCGTTTCATTTATTCCTTTTGGGTCTCGAATGTTTTGGTTACGGATACGGCTTGAGGTGTTGCATAGCAAGACGTGTGTGTGTGTGTGTGTGTGTGTGTGTGTGTGTGTGTGTGTGTGTGTGTGTCGCTCACCTTGCCCTTGTGTGTTTCCTGCAGCCAGCTGCGGAGGCGGATGAGGCAGCTTTCCTGCAGAGGTGTGAGGTCACCCAGGTAACGGTTGATGTAGTCGGCGTCCAGTTTGTCTAACATGAGCGAGAGAGAGAGAGAGCGCGCGCGCGCGCACGCACGCGCGCACACACACACACACACACTGCATTAGATATCTAACTCTACAGAAGGTGTTGAGGTGTTAATATACTGATTCACATCCGAAGTGATTAGAACGCGGATCCTCATTACCATCGGGCGTGGCGGCGAGCGGCTCGTTGGCCCCGCCCCCCGGACTGCTGCTTTCTTTGCACCCTGCTGCCTCCTTGCTGCTGTCTGTGGGAGCGGTGATGGCGATGGGGGCCGTGGTAGGAGGGGCCGGGGGCGTGACCGCAATGACGGGCTGGGCGAGGGAGGCGCCGGGGCTCCAGCGGGGCACGTGGGTGACGCCCTCCTCATCCAGCTCGCGCAGGTAGTACTCGATGATCTCTTTACCCTGCGCGCGAGAAACGCAGAGACGCGGCGGGGCTTTAACGTGCAGCCTCAACTTCTCAAGTGCACAATATCACAATTATATATAACATCATAAAACTAATAAATGTAAAGATTATTTATTTATTTATTTTTAATCATGGTCGTCATGGTTACCTTTTTGATGCTGTTGGCGTACTGCTTCATGGCGATCTTCTCCACGGTGCTCTCGAAACCGAAGAAGGACTTGATGTCCAGGCTGGCCGACTGCTCGAAACATGTCCAGTCCTCGTTCTCGGGGTGAACCTGACACGCGACACGCAAACGTACACGTTAGTACAAACTGAAACTCTGTCTGCATCCATCATTAACAAAATAAATAAATAAAAACAATGAAAAGGAATTCAGAAATTAGGACTAGGTGTTACAATCATACATAAATATCACGATAAATCACATCATGGGACACTTTTCATAAATAATGTAGACATTAACTGTTTAACATGTTTTAGAGTATAAAAAAAAGAAAACAGTGACGATAATTAAAATAGAAGTTAAAACTGATTGGGAGGACGTAACAAAAACATTTCTATAATGCAACAAATTAAGAGAAATAAGTTCAACACCTTTTGATAAATGATACACCTAAATATTATGAAAAATGAAAAAAATACAACTGATTCGGTAAAAAAACAAACATATCGTCACGTACTACATCATGATATCGTTATCACCACCTCATTAGTTTGCAGAAACGTAACTTCATAAAGAATAAAAAAAACACGCATCACTTTTTTAGAAAAGTCTGACTCAGGAGCACAGATGGCTAATAACCCCAAAAAAATAAAACCAGCAGAAGAAAAGAAGTGAGAGATCAGCAGAATGAGGAGAGAGAGAGAGAGAGAGAGAGAGAGAGAACAAAACTGAAAAACTGCAGCGTCAGCAGAATTTCTGCTGCAACAACAAGAAAACAGAGAAAACTTCTGGAAAGTGTTAGATTGACTTCGATAATTCTCTCTCCGGTCTTTCAGAACACACACACAGTAGGTAACTAATGATATACACACACACTCTACAGAAAATAAGCGACTCTGGAGTTGACTGTTTTCCTCTAACATCACGTCCTGCACACTGTTTTTTCCTCCCCATCTCTGGAAGCCTCCATCGTCAAAACAAATTCCTTGTATGTGCGGATGTACTTGCCCTCTCTGGTTCTGGTTTTATTCCTCTTTCCACACCTTTATTATTAACAGACCTTATTCGTCGTGTGTTTGATCCGTTCCTCGGACCGTTACGCAGCACTGACACTGGAGACTCCTTCCATAGCGTTTAAATAAATCCCTCTTCAGTTTAAGATAAATTCACCGTAATAACTCCGAGTGTGTTCAGTAAGAGAGATTCATCAGCAGTTAACATTTTTATTAAACATTTTAACGCTCTTCGTCTCAGCTGTAATGTAAACAGAAGCAGGATCTTTTTTTAAATCAGTATCGAAATAAATAATAATAAAAAAATAGTACGTCAACCTTTTGTAATTTCAGGCTTTTCTGCAGTTCTGTCATGAAATGTGATCTGCTCTTCATCTAAGTGACGAGTATCGACAAATATGATGTGCTTAAAGTGATAACGCATAAAAATAAGTGTGTTATTGAACACTCATTCAACATTCAAAATTCCCAAAAGCACGGCTTGTAATTAACAACAGGTCTGGGCTCTGACTCCGCCTCTTGTAGGCGAGGCGTGCCTTAAGATAAGTTCTGCTAAATGAAGCAAAACAAAGATGAACTTATTTAGAATGACTTTTAATATTTTTAGTTTTATATGTTTTTTTTTATCATTTAATAATTTTGTGTTTTATTTTGTTTTGTTTTTGTGTGTTTTATTTTTATTGTTCATCTTATTGACATTTTTTCCATGTTGTGAAGCACTTTGGTTCAACTCGGTTGCTGTGAGGTGTGATATAAACAAATGTTGATTGAATGATTGTTTTCACTTAGATGAATATCAGATTCACATTTCAGGACAAAGAAATGTAGAAAAACAGAATTCCAAAAGGAGCAAACACTTTTTTCTCGTCACTGTATACACACACTGTCCCTGTATACACACATCCCTGACCTTCTGACCAATCAGAGTTGAGGATCAGTATAATAACTATAACTAACCCACATGATGACGTCACCGCTCGCCCGCGTTACTCCACAATACGGTTAAACCAGAGTGAGGGTTTTATACTGATGCTGTCAAGAGTGGAAAGCTTTAGAAGCACGAACTCTGTGTGTGTGTGTGTATATATATATATATAGCTGTGCAACTTCATGTGGCTTGTATTTCATCATCCAGCCCCGATTCTGTCCCACACATACAGCAACTAATCATACACACAGCGTGGTGCTGACAGTCCACACTGGCCACCCACCCACCCACACACACACACACACACACACACACACACACACACACACACACACACACACACACACACACACACACACAATGACAACAGCGGGAGGGGTTTATTAGCCCGTTTCCTCTCGTCACTTTCGGGGAAAATCTTTGTGAACTGGTTGTTCTTTAAAGCAGAAATCCAGCTGAGCGGAGTCACGACCTGGATCATCATCAGGGGCGAGGTGTGTGTGTGTGTGTGTGTGTGTGTGTGTGTGTGTGTGTGTGTGTGTGTGTGTGCACGCATTTTTCCCCAAAGAAAAAATAACTAAATAAAAACATGATAAACAAATGCTCCTCTTCATGTCAAGTTGAGTATTTAACAGATGTCTTAATACACAAAAAATAAACAATAACATTCCTGAGTGTGTGTGTGTGTGTGTGTGTGTGTGTGTGTGTGTGTGTGTGTGTGTGTGTGTGTGTGTGTGTGTGTGAGAGAGACTCACCGAGTAGCAGCAGAGCTCGTGGATGATGACGCGGTTGGAGAAGGTCTCGTTGTGGGACTCGATGTGCAGCGTCCTCTCGCGGCGGTTCAGCGTGTTCTTCTGGATGAAGTAGACGTAATCCACGCCGGCGATCTGCGCGTCACAAACACCGCGTCCGTCAGTGACCTGCGCTATGGCTAAAGCGCGGCTAACACCGTCACACTCACACTACACTCACAGCACGAGCGCTCCTGAACCACATCTCAAGGTCGCGGGACATCGGAGAAGGTTGGTCACGTCTTAAGCTCGAAAACGTTTTTGAAAATACGGAACGGACGGATAAACGTCTCAGCGGTGACCAAAGAATACGATTCTCATGATTAGTCAAAAATAAATAAATGAATAACTCCACAGCACTAGCTAGCTAGTTGTCACAACTTGACACCTACGTACTTGTGCACTACTTAGTGGAAATAAAGCATCAACAACACTAAGAGTGTAGTGCGCTTATATAGGGACGATGGAGCGGTTTGGAGACATGGGGGGGGAAAAAAGAAAATTTAAATAATAAATAAATAAATGAACAAACAAATCGATCAGTGATGTACCGTAATTCCTTTCTTCGGCCAAACATGTCACCACCACACTGCCTCCAAAACTGAAGATAATATATACTGTATATATAAAGTTTAAGTTCTACATTTGCATTTGAGGAAGTAAAATGTAGGATGTGTACTAGAAATACAGAAACAGGTATATTTATAAAATCGTGATATTACGCTCAGTGAGAAATATTTGAGGTCGTAGACGGTTCGTGATAGTCAAACGTTGAGCTTCTGAACAATGTGATGGTTTCTATGGAAACAGGTCGTGACCACGGAGCCCGTGGCGGAGCTAGAGAGGAATAAACGTGCGAGTTTTCCAACGCTGTTGCTGCGGTGTGAGAGGAATGAAAACGCATCGGGTCACTAAACGGCGTTTTACCCTTTTAAGGAGTCGGGGGGCGTCGACGTCCAGCTTGCACCTCCTCTCGATTCTGTGCGTGGAGCCGTCCTCACTCGTTTCCTCGCTGAGGACATCACTGTCCACGAACATGGGGATGAGGTGGCACGTAGGGAACCTCCTCTCGTACGCCTGAGAGAGAGAGAGAGAGAGAGAGAGAGAGAGAGAGAGAAGGAAAGGTCAGAGGTCATGAGATCACCGATGTTGTGTGTGTTTTTAAAATTCTGAGTTCATCAATTAACTACAATCACTCAGATAACCAGCTGTAGATTTATGTAGATTGAGTCTGTATCTACACTTCACTCGAGGAAAGACATAACCATAGCAACGATGTAAAAGGACTAATTAGATGTGTGTGTGTGTGTGTGTGTGTGTGTGTGTGTGTGTGTGTGTGTGTGTGTGTGTGTGTGTGTGTTTTTTCCTCGAGGACAAATCTTCTTTGCAGGTGTCCTGAATATCGGGTCAGCAGATGGAACAAAAACTAGGGTGTGTGTGTGTGTGTGTGTGTGTTTGTGTGTGTGTGGGACAATAAAGCCTGCTGTTGTTGCTGAAGGCCCAGTGTGTAACTGGCTGCACAAATCAGGTCGCACTTGTTTTACAGAACAAACACAAACAGCGGAAAAGCAGGACGAGTGAGCGGAGACGGAGGAGAGGAAATACCAGAGCGGAATTCTGCAGGCGAGCTGGAACACTTTCACATGCCTGTGTCTGTGTGTGTGCGTGTGTGTGTGCGTGTGTGTGTGTGTGTGTGTGTGTGTGTGTTTTTGAGTGTGATGAATTTAAATACCAGATCTGATCTCACATTAACACGCACACACTGATTCTCTCTCCTCAGGTCTCTTTCTGTCTGTCTCCACATGTCTCACTCTCCACTTTTCTTTCAGTTTCTTTCTCTCTCTCTCACACACACACACACACACACACACCTTCATAAAGAAAACGCATACAAACCGGCCCTGTTTATTCCACCGTGTGTTACAGTAACACCCTCAGGTGTGTGTGTGATCAGATGTCTATCTCGGGACTCTGTTACATGTGTAATGATGACGAGTGTGTGTGTGTTCAGCGCTGTTACAGTGTGAAGATCTCAGAAACGACTAACACAGAGTTTGGATCAGGGTTTAGCCTTTAGCATGCTAATACACACACCCTGTTTGTTTTTACTCAACATGAGCAGATCTGCTGTAGGATTTTGGAGGTAATGTGATTTAAAATTAAAAAAAGTGTTACATTTCAAAAATAAATCCTTTTTTTCACATAGATTCTAAACAAACAAATTATTTAAAAAAAAAAAAAAGTCAATTCTGCACACACACGGTTTAATGTCAGGTCCTGTCCCTTTAACGCAGGTCCTGTGTAAATGTGTGTTTAAGAGCCGGTTTGATACAGGATGTTCCACACACACACACACACACACGGTGTGAGAGAGGGCGCAGCAGAGGTGTTTCGGAGAATCTCTGGTTACAGGCGGCGATTGTTTAGAATTTTGAATCGGTTTTATGATCTGAGACAGAAATGTCTTTGTAAGAGTGTGTGTGTGTGTGTGTGTGTGTGTGTGTGTGTGTGTGTATTCGTTCCTGTTCTACAGCAAGAAACAAGCTCTTGATTCAAGCTCAACTCATTCATTGTGTTCAGATGGACAGAAGGGCTTGTGTAGGTGCGTGTGTAGGCTTGTGTTAGACATTAGTTAAATATCATCAATGAAAAGAATTCGGAAAGTAAACTGAAAAGTGAAAGTAAAAATAAATGTAAAAAATCAATACGACTTTATTATTTATTTTTACACACCATGTGATTTAGTTTTGATTTAATATTAAAGTTTTTATTTAATTTAATCAAATACAAGTTATGGAATAAAAATTTATTTGATGTCGCTGTAGTTTCGTCACAATTTCATGCTCTGTGATTGGTTACACACAACAACCCATAATAATAGAGATGGGCGGAGCTTACGCACAGCTTGTTCGAAATATTCTGAGAGAGAGAAAAAAAAGAAAGCTTAAACATTATATTTTTTATGGAATCGCTAACTGGGACAAATCAGTGTTTAATGAAAATGATTGAACAATTCTAGACAAATTAAATTAAACATTTAAAATTATTTTAAAATTTATATTCGTAGTTAATTCCTACCCATCATTAGGGCCTCGCCCACATCACGGTTACAACCGGGGAGGGCGAAGGCTATTTCACGTTTCCTCGTCCGACGTATTGAAATTTAAACTGTAACTATTAAATCTACATTTTAGTATCTAAACGCATTTATTTAAACTAACAGCAAAAGACACAAATCAGACAGAATAAAACAAATTAAAAACATACCTACCTATAAATTAAACTTGGATGTTTTTGCAATTAATTGTGAAGGAATAAAGAAAAGTAAAACTAACCAATTAATCAAAAATAATTAAGAATAAAAACAGGTTTTAAACTGTATGATAATTTTGACGATGAGCTGATTCTTAACACGCCTGGAGACTGGCGAATACATTCTACCGCTGATTTTCCAGCTTTAAAAAAAAAAATCTAATTTGCGTTTATGATTTTCATTTTACTTTTGTAAAACCAACAGTGAAGAAGGAAAGAAAAAAGAAAACAGGAAAGAACCTCCTGCATTAACGAGGACATTAAATCAAACCTAATGACCTAACACAGCTAGGCTAGTTGGTTATCCGCACCCGAAATAGCTACGACCAGGTAAGAGCATCGCTATGGTTACGAGCAGCGTACACACACACACACACAAACAAACAACGGTCTGGATTAAAAGAAGAAAATATGAAGCACTAATAATAGAACGCGTTTTCAAGAACAGACAGAGTAACGACTCTGACTCATTGAGCCTGTTTATTCATACAGCAACATTACACACACACACACACACACACACACACACACACACACACACACACACACACACAAAGAGAGAGAGAGAGGTAGGTCAGTAACTGGACTACAGTGAATGGTTCTCCGTGAAAAAGTTCGGTGTTGGAGGCTATTCTGAGCTCTCAGTGATGTAAACCCATCAGAAGTAGGTCGAAGAGAGAGAGAGAGACAGAGAGAGAGAGAGAGAGAGACACAGAGAGAGAGAGAGAGAGAGAGAGAGAGAGAGACAGAGAGAGACAGAGAGAGAGAGAGAGAGACAGAGAGAGAGAGAGAGAGAGAGAGAGAGACAGAGAGAGACAGAGAGAGAGAGAGAGAGAGAGCGCGCACTCCGAGCAGAAATGTTAGGAAGATCGGAAATCCGATCCGCAGGGCTGAGGGTAAATTTATCCTGTACACATTCCTCTCACCCAGTCTCTCACACACTCTCCCCTCCCAGTGCATCACTGCGGTCTGTTCAGTGAGAATGACGTTCATGTTACGGTTAACATTACATCAAGAACCGTAACCGTGTCGGGTTCTGTGGGCGTGGCCTGTGCATCAGTTTAAAAAAATTCTGATCATCCAATAAGAGCCGTATAACAGAATTGTTATGCACTCGAGGGGTCAGTCGATACGTTATAATCACGATACCTGGACGCTGACGCGCTACTCGTTTCGTTCTCAGATCAAAACAAACCAACTGCACTAACTACTTAACAAAATACATGAAACTAAATAATAGAAACCATCATCAATGTTCTTCTGAACAATAAACAGGAAGTTCAAGGTTTGAACAATTGTTTAGAATTTTTTGTACATAATTTGCAAAGCAGATTTAAACTGCAGCTCTGTACGAATACATACACCGAAAATGACCAGATCAGTATTAAATCAGAATTAATCGTGTTGATCGTTAGCTAGCATGATTGTTGGGTTAGCCGTAAATATGTAACATCTCGCTACATTAAAAAAACAGCTAGGATTTAAACACACTGTTGCTCAATAGCATGAATTTGAGATTAGTCTCTATATTACGTTTATACGCATTACAGTCATCAGTAATGGCGCTGCTGTTCACTCGCATAAACTTACGATTGTATGTAGAAGATTAGCAGTAACTGTTAACTGCTTTGTCAACTGTAGCATGAACTTTGGGTTAGTTATAAATATCTTCCATCGTCATGCTGTGTCGTAAAACAAAAAGAATTCTGGCTGTTTTCTCTGTTTGTTTTTGATAAAGTAATGTAATAAAGTGTAATAAAATAAATCAACATTAAAATCAACCTAGCCTGTCAAATAGCTTATTAAATCAGACAAAATAAAATTATCGCTGCTACAAATCGATTTTATTTATTTATTTATTTATTTTTACACTTTTGAAAAATTGTGGCCTCTCAGAGAAAAGTAAATATTGCCAATAAACGTTTTGTCATTCGTTAGCACAAACGTTGAGTTAGTCTGAAATAACCCGCGTATTCCGAACATACGGAATCTGAATTTCACAAATCTTATGATTGAATAATTGTAATTAAAATATTTGTACTAAGCTTTAACTTTAAAGAAGCTGAACGCTGCAAACGTACACAGGAAGTGATGTCATGTAGACCAGTTCAGATCAGATCCTGTGTAAGATCTGATCTGTCGCTTTTAACAGCACTTTGAAAAGGTTTTGTCAGAGCGACCGCTTACATGCGTCATGCTAATCTGGTGGTAAAGACAGAGCGCAGAAGCTCCACTGTGAGGCCTGGACACCGCCGGCGTGCGGTTTGTTTCGAGACTGATTGCAGGTTCCTGAAACGAGCAGTTGCATAATCTGTTTTTCTTTTCTTTTTTTTTTTTCCAACGTGTGGTTTTTGCGCGGAGCGAAGGTCTAATTAACACGTCGTCCGCCTGGTGAAACCGTCGACACGAACCCTAATCAGAGCGCCGTGTAAACTTGTTAGGGGAGCCGATTTACATTAACACACACACTGATGTTAGGGTGTTGTTTAATTTATATTTAGCGTGCGGTGTTTAGCAGTAATGATAACCAGCGTCACTGCTTAGCCTGACGGAGGGAGGGAGAAAAAGCGAGATAAGTTTTGATAAGTATTTCAGCGGCGAGTCATTTCCCGAGAAATAAACGGTCTCTTTGGAGACGGCGCGCGGGGACTGAAGTGCGATTGCATGTCTGAGCCAAAGAGGAAATGAGAGCGGCGGTGACGATGGAGAGGAGATGCGAGTTCTCTCGTCTGCTGCTTTTACTCTGAGGGGTTTAAACGAGCCCGGACTCATCACCCCGACCTCACCGGCGCTAGTCAGCTAACTGCTCTCCTTTATCGCTAATCATTTTGCAGACTTCACCCTGATTCACGATGAGGAAAAGAACAACACACTCCGACTCGCACGCAAAAACAGCACTCCTTAGGGTGTGTGTCAACATTTCACATTTTAATATAATTGTATAATTAACTAATTAACATTATGTTTACGATACAGAATGACACAGGAGGCTTGATTTTGCGTACCGCCCCTTTAATGCGAATAAACAAAACACTAGAAAATTTAAATGCACATCATGCAGTCTGTATGCTGTGTGTGTGTGTATGTGTGTGAGAGAGATTTACTGCTTTAAAATAGTGACAGGGAAGCTGTGTGTGTGTGTGTGTGTGTGTGTGTGTGTGTGTGTGTGTGCGCGCATGCACATGTGAGCGGAGGCAGGAGTCACACGTGCACAGAACACTGTGTACACTAAGGCCGTGTGCCACGTGAGGCGCGCGCACGCGGTGACTGAGGTTGCGTTCAAGATCACAGAAGACTGGTGTGCAAAGACGCGCGCGCGAGGTCACACGCTATCGGCTCGAGAGAGAGAGAAAGCGAGGGGGGGGGGGGGCAGTACTGTACACTCTTGCGTTCAGTCTTACCGAGCATGGAGGGAGGAAATAATGAAATAAATAAAGAGACAAAAACACTTTCTGCTGTACATTACTGCACTGCGTACACATCTCCCCCACCCCTCCCCCCAACGCCCCGGCTGCAGAGAGAGAGAGAGAGAGAGAGAGAGAGAGAGAGAGAGAGAGAGAGGGAAGCTTTAGAGGCTTCCAGAATGTTCTTGTGCACATTTTCAAGTCCAAAGCTCTGCAGCAGTGTGATGTCAGGGTAGAGAAATGAGTGCAGTGGAGGAGCGACGGATCACAACTCTTTGATCTTTTATTTCAGATCAAACAGACAAAAAAAAAAAAAGAGCGAGAGATTTTTGCTTTCCTTTTCATTATTGGTAAAACCTGAAAACTTTAAAGTAAGCGACTCTACAATCGAATCTGAAAATATTCCATACTTAATTATTGAATTAATTATTTTTTAAACAAAATTTTTGGTTTGATTTTCCATTTTTTATGTGGATGTAGAATATTATTTCATTCATGACGGAGCAGATATCTCACTTCCCTCCTTTAAACAACAACAACAACTTTATTTTTATTTTTAACAAAGTATTTTTGTTATTTTAATCATCAATTCCTTTTACTAATTTAAGTAAAACACATTTTCTCAAACTAATTATGAGGAGGATTGATGGCACTGATATTGACATTATTTTGTCTGGTATTTATCAGAGTGGGCGGAGTTTCGGGACTGCATACGATATGATTTTCTCTACGTGATTTGGCAACCCATACTTCACAACGTGAGCATGCGAAAGAAAATATTTCATGCACACACCAAAAGATTACATAGTTCTACCTCTCAGGAACGATCCCAAGTATAACAGCAGCAGCGATGAAAACTAATTTGTGCTCTATGAGTGTTAAATCAGATCACAGCGCAGGTGATGACTTCTACAGCGGGAGTCTAAAATATGCATAAAATAATGAACAACAATCTGAGCTACCAACAGAAAAACTCTTAAAAAAAAAAAAAAAAAAAGACTACTACTACTTTGGTTCTGATTTGTACCATATTTTATATTTCATTAAGCATCTGATCGCCAAACAGGAAGCTTGTGCGCGTCCCAGCAACTTACTCACACCATGATGTCTAAATTCACCTCCAGGTGGCGCTATGATTCACAAACCTGCCGAACCTCTGAGCCTCTTATTCTCGGGAACATGCGATGTATCAAATCTGCAAATTTTTATTTATTTATTTATCTTTTTATGAGGAAGTCAGGGATTTTGAATTTTAACATTAAAACAAACTTCTACAAGTTTGTTTTAATCTTCGCAAAAATTTGGATCACATCATGACGACGACACGGACCAAAAGTTTATGTTTTTGTGTCCATGTTGGACGAGAATGGTCGAAATGACATTGTGTCTCAAGGACTTTGTTTACAAGCAGACATCAAAAGTTGTTGTTGGTTAAGTTTAGCTACACGACTTCACTTTAACCAATAAACTTTCGCACTCTAATCTGGATTTCAGTGCTGTATGAAAACAAGCATTGAGGCCAAGTTTCTTTGTTTGTTTAGTAATTATACTGTTGGGTAATAATTGTGGAATTACTTCACAGGTCTAGTCAAGCATCTTATCTTCAGGGTATAAACAAATAATTAAAAAAAAACACTCTCTCACTTTTGCACGCGATCAGACATGCCGTGTATCTCCGGGCGCGTTCCGTACGCACGCATCTTACTCAACCTCTATTATTATTTTTTCTGTAATCTACTAGAACTCTGCGTCCTGCGTATGAACCGGACCTGATGTTCTGATCTGATCTCGTCTCATCTCTTAAGCTTTAAATCCCTCTGCCTTTTGGCAAATCCCGCGGAACGGATTTTGATAGCACGCGGCGTCAGGGATGATCCTGACCGCTGGTTTCGTGCAGGAGTGCGTTGTATAATAAATAAATAAATAATTAAAGATGGCGCTGATCCGGTACACTGTTAAACAAACAGATTATTGATGGATCGGACATTTGTGACAGACTGGAAATATTTCAACTGGAAAAATAAAAGTAAACAATACTGAATGGGTAACAATATCAGTTGATACTTTAAGCCAGGAGATTAAACTTGATATTTTAAGGTTTGGATGTGATTTCTATTCAAGATCAAAGGTTCAGAACGATCAGTGATGAGCAAATGACTTTTATGAAACTTTATTATAACTTACAAGCAACGATCTTTCAACGTAATTTCATGTTTAAGGCAGTGTGAGGAAAAAATACATTCAGTCCAAGTGGGAAAACTAATGGCACCGTCTGACTGGAACCAGAGGCTTAATCCAAACAAACCTAACTGTGAAGCAACTGACACTCAAGTGTCAGGATCATTCAAAATACTTCCCAGGTTTGTGCAAAAGTAATGGTCACCGTTTGCCTACAAAAGTCTCGCTTTCCCAAGCGAACATAAAAGCCTGTTAGCCGCCAGTTAATTACTGTTGCTGGTGCACATGTTCACTGGACCATTTGAGTCCCATTTTGAGGTGTCGGTCCGGAGTGACGGGACATGCCGTGGGGACCGGATCTGGACCAGAGCCTGGACTTTTGAGAAGCTTTAAGGTACATCTGTGATATCCAGGCTTTATATCAGAATAAAAGTGTAAACATTACACAAAAGTGATAAAAAAATAAATAAATAAATAAATAAAAATAAATAAATAAATAAACAGGATATGTTTAAACTTCTCGCTAACCTTATGATGGCAGCCTACAGTACCATATAAGATTTAATAAAGAATTTAATGAGTTTTTTTTTATTTACTTGAATCTCTCTGGGGCATTCGAGTCAAACCGGGACTTTTGATTGCGTCAGAGTCAAACCTCCCTTTATTTCTCTATATAATAGTGGTGCTCCGATCAGGATTTTTGTGGCCGATCATCGATCTCCCATCACTAGAAGCTGTATCGGCCGATACTGATCACCGATTAGGGTACTCGAAGCCTTATCATGTAGCATTATTTATTAATTTACATTGTTGTTAGATATAGTTTAAGTACTGAAATGTTAAAAAACATGTTTAAAAAAGTTACGTTACATGTTAAAAAATGTTTAATTTTCCGCGTGGAAAGATGGAAGCGTAATCACGGCCAAAACTCGCGGTGAATCATGATGAACCGTACCTACGGCTACTGAGCGAAACTGCGGAGGTGAGATAGGGGAATTACCGACAGCTGAGTGAGCGGTGGCGCGCGAGTTGCTGAATTAGCTCTCCCGCTCTCTTAGCGCTAGACAGCTTTGAAAACTGCTCATGTTCCTTTACGTGACTAACCTTCAAACGTCTGATGAGGTTCGTAGTGTTAAAATGCTTTGGCTGCTTTCCCATTGGCTTTTTACACAGGCTGCAGATTGCTAGTGTATTGTCTTTTTCACACAATCACGTAGAACTGCCAGACTGCCAAAGCAATTATCAGCCGATTATGATGGGCGACCGATCAATCGGAGCAGCCCTACTATATAATCTCCTGATACACTCATGCACTTATCCCAGCGTTCCACTTGGACACCATCAGGGTAGGAAGTCCTCTCAGTAGTCTGGAGCTGGCCTCCCAGGAACTCCTTCAGCCATGTGGAAATTCAGGACTGTTCGGTGACGTGGCACTCAAAGCTGAATTCCTGTAACTTGGTCATGCGTTAAAACAAACCAGGCTGTTTTTTTTTGTTGTTGTTTTTCCTTGAGTACATTCTGCACATCCTGTAGAACCGGAGAGTTCAACATTCGTGTTGACACCACAGGGTCGAAAATCCACATGAACAATGCCTCCAAATATATATACACACACACACTGGATAAATTTCCATGCAGGAATTGATCAGCCTGAACGTCCTGGGACGTGGCGAGTCTGTTCACTTCCACTGTATGATGCAGGAAGGAAATTTAAAGTTTGAGGACAATGCGATGACCTTCAGTTCCTTCATGTTCCTATAACTCGGTGCAGATTAGCAACCTTGTGCCCTACGTGACTTCAGAGAAACTCTCTCTCTCTCTCAGTCTGTATAGCAGACACACCCTTTAACTCCGCGGTCTTTCCTGATTTGCATTTCTTTCCACTTTGCTGAAGGCGTTTATACAAAACACACAATAATCTCCTCTGAACAGTTGATACTGAGGCTCTGATCTGAGGTGCTGGTTGTTAATTGGTGACTTCTGAGGCTGGTGACTCTAAATGAACTTCTCCTCTGCAGCAGTAAGTTTTGGTCTTTGCTTTCCTGTGAAGGTCTTCATGAGAGACAGTTTCATCATGGAGCTTGATGGGGTTTACAAAAGCACTAAACACACTACTGTTCTTGTAAGGAATGTTCCAGAACAGCTGACCTTCATGTCTTTAAAAGAACAACTGACTTAGTGTTTGTTTTTGTTGTTACATAATTACTCAACACCACGTGTGTTATTTTAGTTTTGAAATCTCCAGGATTGTCCTAGAACGTACAAAATAAATCCAAACGCGTGTCAGAATTTTTGACTGATATTGTGTGTGTGTGTAAATATGAAAATAAATATAATCGAGTACAAAAAAAGCAAAAGAAGAGAGAGAGAGCTATAACCAGCAGCAGCGTGACCATCACTTCCTCCCTGATGAAAAAGCGATGCATCTGTTTTCACATCCACTTCCTTCCTCGTGTGTCCAAAACAAACAGTAATGCGAATCCATAAACACTCTCCTTTTTATTTATGTATTTTAGATTTTTTACTGCGTATCCAAACATCACTATACTTTTTTTTCCAATACTGATTGTGGTTGTTTTTCCAGATGTTCAGCGCTTCGGGGGAGCACCGGGAACATCCCGCGCTGGAGGGAACGAACTCTGCACATTCCAGATTCGCCGTGTGACGCCGGCAGTGTCGTGTTTCACAGACGCTGCGAGCGGATCGGCGTTTCATAAACCCGTGATGATGACTAAACTCTAAAATATATATATTTTAGAGTTTAAAGTTACCAAACTCAATCTGGATCTCTAACATGAGCGATGCGCCCTCGTTGCCATAGCGACGGCTCATTCACAAGAACGCGGTGTTAACGTTTGAGGAAGGAGTCGCCGGCGTCAGGGGTGAAGCTGTGACGAAATCGATTGCGTGCTGATTGAAACACTTCCTGGACGTCCTGTTATGAGGGAACAACCGGCGTTGTCATGGTAACGGCGACTCTGCTCCATCACATGGATTATTTTTCTTTTTTAGCCCCGCATGAAGAGGGTTTAACTGTGTCGTCATGGAGATAGAAGGTAGAACTCGTTACTGTAATAAAATCTCCCTCTCGCTCACACACACACAAATCCTGTGTGTAAGAAAACCTGCATGGGGCAGGAGTCTCCCCGTGGCTGCCCCTAGGAGGCGCACAACCCTGGCTACCCCCCCCCTCCTCTTAATGTTCCTGAACGCATCGCAGCTTCCTGGCTTTCTCCATTTTTTGTTGTTGAGAGATTAAACGCCACATTCTGTGTGTGTGTGTGTGTGTGTGTGTGTGTGTGTGTGTGTGTGTGTAAACAATAGAACTAAACAATTGTCGACAACACTATGAAAATATATATATAATAAATTCATACCACCACCTGAACTCTCACACACGCGTAGGTATTTTGGGAAATGCCGGAATGTTCCACCTGGAGGTTTACACAACACAGCCGGAATGTTCTGGCAACATCGCTATCGGAAATAACAACTTTCACGCCAGACGCTGGATCCGATCTCGGCTCACGGTCACGCCATCGAAAGATTAAACACGAACTCGTACCCAAGAGACTTTTAGTCTGTTTAACTTTTTGATATTTTTAACTTTTATTTTGAGGAAGCGGACGGTGACGCAGAGACAAAGATCCATATCTAGAATAAAAATATGTTGTTGCTGCTGTTGTTGTTTTGGCATAATTAAAATATATATATAAAAATAAAGACAGAAAATCTGACACGGCAGAAACCGAGAGTGCGGTAGAGCTGGAGTCGACGTGACCCAAAAAATCGTAGCAAAGTAAGATCACGTTTCTGCGATGTTGCGGTGAGTAATTACTGTACAACTGTGTGTCAATCTGTTCTGTTGGTGGCGCTAGAGCGCTTACATATACGGTGTGTTTTATATTCCATCCTCTCGGGGAAGAGGAAGAGGAGGAGACGAGAAAGAGACGGACAATAAGAATAAGAAGAAGGACAAAAAAAGAAGAAGAGAAGGAGGACAGCAACAACAAGGTGAACAAGACGAATGAGGACAAGAAGAGGAGGAAGTTAAGGGGGAGGACAATGGAAAGGCAAAAACAAGGTGAAGAAGAACAAAGGACAAGACGACGAAAGAACACGATGGAAGAACAACAACAAGAAGAAAAGAAGGACAAGAAGAGGAAGAGAAGGAGAAGAAGAAATGCAAGTGTAAACATTTTTGCAACAAGTGTAAACGTGCGGACATGCTGACTCGAGGTCAGTCGCTGGACCCTGGGGGTTAAGGACGCGCGCGTCCAGGGTTTCCGGGTTTATCGAGTGCGTTCTTGTTTTTTTTTTTTTCCTCTGCTCAGAGTTTTTCTGACTTCACACCCTCGGAGGAGCGCAGTGCGGCTGGAGACAGACACTTCCCTGTTCCTGAGAACAGAAGCGCAGAGTTAAACAGATGAGCGTTCGAGAAGGGAAGTGTGAGTGTGTGTGAAGTGTGTGTGAGAGAGAGTATTCAAGAATGCGGCAGTGAGGGAGGGAAGGAAAGAAAAAAAGGGGGAAAGAGAGAAAAACACTTCTGCGAAACTCCTGACACGCGGCCAGCTGGAGCGGCTCACGACACGAGAATTAAACTCTTACACACCCGAGAGACGAGAAACAACATCACACTGGGAGAAAACCGTTTCCCCAGAAACACACCACACACACTGAATACACTCAGCTTTTCTGCTTATTAAAAAAAACAACAAAAAAAAAAAAGAACTGACACTCCAGCTAATAACAACAACAACGACAATAACAATAAGTAAATTTTCTCTGAGCGTTAATAAAGTAACCGAAATCTGATTACACTTATCCTTGAATTGTTTATATCTTATCCGCATATTTTAATAATACTAATAATTTACAAGGTAATTTATTTAGGAGTCAAAGCAGGACTGTCCGATTCATGTCTGAAACGCCGACCTCCCAGGAACTCCTCTCACTGAAATGTTGACTAAAATAGCATTAGATGATTTAACACTGAAAATGTGGGACGTGTGCTTTAAAAAACATATACAGAGTAAAACTGGTTTATAAAACCAATAAATTGTGATTATTATAAAAATTCTAACGATACGTCAGTGACGATTTCTCCATCAACGTGGAACAGATCGAGTGGGGAGCAGAACGTGTGGTGAGACGGAGAGGAAGAGACGGAGCTAGAGAGCGATCTGCAGCACGAGCTGGGACACGCCGGACGTCGAGGAACATTCCGGGTGTTCTCCGGCTGAGCGAGGCGTGGAGCGGCACCGAGGTTCACACCTGGAGACTCGCAGGCTTCAACTCCGACAAAGGAGCGTGTTTAATGTGAGGAATGTGGTGATGAAAACACACATGCACGTGCGAAAACAGACACACACACACACATGTACACACACACACACAAGTGCAAAAACAGGGAAGGTGGTTGGTGGAGAGGAAGCAGATGAGTGTTGAGAGAGAAAGTGACACGATCAGCAGATTCACATCACTTCATCACAGACGACAGGAAACGGGCGTGGCCTGTCTAACGCGCCGCAGCGCTCCGCTAACCTCAGCACACGGGTATGACGCTGCAGTCTGAACACACACACACACAGAGAGCATCGATGGTATACACATACGACGAAGCGGATAAACAAAACACTGTGGCTTTGTCAGATGCACACGCACTGTGTCCAGTTTATTAGGAACACCTCCACGTACACGCGGTTATCTCCTCAGCGGCGCACTTTATTTCGGTTTCACCCCCTGTGTGATGTTTTTTTGCACTATTCTGTGTGAACTCAAACGATCAGTAATTTTTTATTGAGTTCCAGCTCTGAGTCGGTCTCTACACTGTGCTGCTGCAACGTGATTGGCTGATTGGATACACTAATTAAATACGTTCCTAATAAACTGGACGGATCCCTGATGTCCTGTAGCTGTGAACGTCCTCAAAATGCACTTCTTCTGAAAATGTCATCATGTCATGTCCGAGAATCACTTTAAGCCCCGCCCCCCCATACGAGTCTAAAACAAAGTGATTCGGTTTGCGCCTTTTTGTGCACTGCTTGTTAGCAGCATTAGCGACGTAGCAACAGCGTAAATAGGTGGACGTGTACTCACCGCCATGACCAGCTCGAAGGGGTGCTTATAGACCCGGACGGGGGATTGATACTGCTGCACCATCGTGGGTTAGATCTCTCACCCTCCTGGAAACACACAGGACAGAACAGAAAAAATTTACTTTATGTACATTTACATCACTAAAAACAGAATATCTGAATGAAATTCTTTTTTTTTTACTTTCATTTCTTAAATATTGTTTTGCTTTAAAGCACAAGAGTAACGTGAGAGACAGGTAACCGTTGCTATAGAAACAGCTCGCTCTCAGACACACATTTGGGTTTTAACAAAATAAAGTGTTCAAAAAAAAAAAAAAAAGAAACTGATGTTTTCTGGTTGATGTTTATCTGAAGTGGAAGGAGTCTCCAGTGTCGCTAACATTCATGGGACTGAGTGAGCTTCATCAACGCAGCCAAGTGTTCAGGACAGACGAGTTTACACATTCCAGCTTCACTGATAAATGATAAGCAGTGCTTTTGGTTTTGTTTTGTTATTTTTTGAGAGAGAGAGAGAGAGAGAGAGAGAGAGAGAGAGAGAGGGAGAGAGAGAGAAAATAAAACAAAAAAGCGGGAAAGAAAGACCATGCAAGACAAAGTGGAAGATAATTTTTTTTTAAAAAGGAAGAGTGAGAAAATGTACACAAAAAAAGAGCAAGAAAAGACGACATGAGAGAGTGAGAGTGCAAAAAAAAAAAAAAAAAACTCTCGCATAATGGAGCAAAACATCTCAAAGAGAGATGTTCAGACACACAGAACTTTTACTCTAATGTAAGGGGTGAGATTCATATCAGACACCTTCAACCTATAAAAACTGACCTGGAATCTGTTCTGGAACGACTTTAGGAAAAAATGTCTAATCACTTTCGACCCCTAAGCTGAACGGGGAATAACTTGGGCTCGCTCACACACACACACACACACACACACACACACGATTACGATGTACTGAATGATGTATGCAGAACACAGAATGTAAAGGGACGCTGTAAAGACACGTCATGTTGCCAGATTGGCCAATTTTGTTTTTTTGCTTTTTAATAAATTTGGGATGAAAATGTGTCTAGTACTGGACAAGTCTGTCTCTTCATAATCTCTGTAATGTTGAACTCAGCGCTCGACTAAGCGGTCCATGCGAGCGCTGCTCCTCCTTGATGATGGAGCTCGAAGCCTGCTGTGGTACAGCGCCACAGAGTTCGCCATGGTGACGAAAAACAGCGTGAAATAGTGATGTGAGGAAATAAGGATACCTGGGTGTGTTTAAAATCCACAGGACCGTGCTTCAGGAGGGAGGCGTTCACTCTTCAGCACACACTCAAACTAAACAAATAATAAAGCAGCTCAAGTTTGGGTGTGTGTGTGTGTGTGTGTGT
>JAAGKR010003146.1:0-79506 GCA_011419295.1 Clarias macrocephalus
TGTTACATAATTACCTAATTCCATATGTGTTACTTAATTGTTTTGTAGAAAATCAATCACTAAACAAAAAACAAGAAATTTGCAGGTGATCCCAAACGTTTGAGTGGTAGTGTATCTTACATAGAGGATGTGGTTCATAATCTAAAGCTAATAATCAAGGGATTAAAAAAAAAAACATGCAATTCCTGAAAGAAAATTCAACCTTTTTTAAAATAAATTTTTTGATATATTATTCAATATTTTTTTATATCAGGTTTGGTAACCGTCAGTAAGGTCCCTGCAATGTCTTAAAGAGTGTCCTAAAAAGCTCTGGGTTTTATTTTCTCTTATTAACTTAAAATGAGAAAAGTAGAGGCTGATGGTAATGGATACTGATAAATGCTAGTCATAACATAACACGCTGGAAATGCTTTTACATGATAGTCTGTGAACACCTTTTGGATGATCATGCCAATCCTGAAAACTGCCAGAACACCTGTTCTGTAGAAACCCAGAGCAATATGTAACATTGTGATGCAAACATGATAAAATGCGTAACGTCTCAAGGAGGTTGGCAGTGGGAGCTCAGTTGGTTAATGCATTTGAGTTACTGATCAGAAGGTTTGCAGTTCAAATCCCATCTCCACCAAGTTGGGCCCTCAAGCAAGGCCCTAAACTGTCTGCTCCAGGGGTCCTGTATCGTGGCTGATCCTGCACTCTGACCCCATCTTCCTAACAAGCTGGACATACAGTATATATCACTGTGAAGTAATTTATATGTGAGTTTATAAACCTCACTTTGTGCACAGGATTATTGTCATCTGATTCCAGTGAAAGGAAATGTAAAAACTATATACAAAGACTATACAATAGTTTCATCTTTGTAGCAACAGTTTGGTAAAATGTCTACCTACATAAAAAGGGGTGTGTGTGTGTGTGTGTGTGTGTGTGTGTGTGTGTGTGGGTGTGGGTGTGGGTGTGTGTGTAACGGTCAGGTGTCCGTATACTTTTGGCCATGTAGTGTATTTCACCAACCACTAGTTCTGTTATTTCTCCTCTAGGCTCACCTCCCCGAGATTAAGGTCCACGCCTACTTTGCACCAGTCACACCCCCTCCCTCAGTTCATGGAGGTGGCCAACGTCTCTGCCGCTGCTGCGTCATACTCTGACAGTGGATGGCGCCACTGAAGCATGCCAAGGAGAGTCCGTCTGTCAGTCAAACTCTAAACCCCACCCTGCTCCTGCTCGCCACTCCTGCTAAACTCTACACTGAGGCATGGCTGGGAACGGCACGGTTGGATCAATGAGGGGTTTATCGGGCAGCAGGATGGAGCTACGCAAGTTTAAAAAAAAAAAAAAAAAAAAAAGTATGATTTCAAAGTACAAAGCAAAATTACTATGTAAAATGTGACATTTTAAATGAAATCTACGAGAAGAGAGTCGTGGGGGTGGGGGGAGGAAGCCACCTTGTAAAATATTTCACATTTGGATTTGTTGAAAACACATTTGTGGAAGTACTTAAAGCAGTATGACATCGAACTACTGACTGCACAACCCTTGTCTGTGTGGGAATGTCTCCGATGATGAGAACCAGACAATATGTTTACTTATTGATCCACTGTTACCTATTCGAATGCATTATTTCCTCATGATGGGAACCGTTCTATCAACAGGAATGATGAGCGACGAGCAGGACACAACGGTTCTGTATTTGCATTGGGACATGTTGGAGACTTTTACGATGATTCAGATTCAGAGAGTGTTAAAGTATATACAGTGAAACAAAGCATAACACTACAACCAAGCAGCCTGTGTTCGACCTGGAGTCAAATTGTGTCTGTCAGTGCTCAGCATCCTTTACAGAAAACTGATCAAACTTTTTGAATCTTGCTACAGATGGACTGTGATGGAAAAGTAAGGAAGAGATGGAATATATAGATAGATAGAAAGATATATGTGGACGAATTTGGGGCTTATTCAGATTTTTAGCCTCTAGCAATGGAATGAAGGATTATTAGGAGTGACCATATTTTAAAAAAGAAAATCATATTTACTGGAGAGGTCTAATGGAGTAGATGATGATGAATTTTAAGTTGTAAGTGCAATATCTCAAAGGCCGTGATTTTCTGTTCGACATGTGAAAGAAATGGCATTCTTTTTACAGTTCCCTTATACAATCTTTATTGCTGCCGATCGTTGCAGTATTATTTAACAGGCCAGGACCCAGAATGTAATTTTCATCGCAAGGTTTTTTTTTTTTTTTTTAATTATCCGATTTCATTTCCCGAGTGCACATATATAATCTGCATAATCTACACGTGTTATGTAGTTCCGAGCACTGAAAAACTGAATGCACCTTGGGCCTCATGTAACTAATGCAGATGACTGTTGAATTACTTGCCTAATCGATGGTGATGGCTTTTGGGTGCGAGTGCCTTTGATTTTGCAATGCTGGAACAGGCATGGGGAAAATCCAGCCTCAGAGATAAAAGACTCAGGGCTGTAATGTGATTTGTCAGATCTTTTCCTTTTCCTGCTTCTTTAATTGTCAGCATTGAAGAAAAAAAAAAGGAGCGACGTATACAGGTGACGGACCGTACAGCGCAAGCAAGCACTGCATCCATGTTTAGTGGGTTATTGTAGTTGCTACTGAACGATGAAGTGTGAAGTGTAATTCTGCAGCAATGTAAAGGACAACCCCTTCCCTTATCTCTCCTTCAAATTTCTGATAATTTGGGGGGGGGGGGGGGAAGCTACCTGACTGTCTTTGTGTTCTGGTGTAACTGTGACGTTTCTTTAAATAAAAGATCTGAGCAGTGTGTGTCTCATTCAGTGTGGTTCATATCACCAGGAAGAGAGTTCTTAGAAATAGATAAAAGGTTAAAGCTAAAAATAAGCTGATCAGCTTTAAGGTAATCAGTATTATTATTATTATTATTATTATCTATCTTTCTGTATAGCAGAACTCTCTATCTTATTAATACAAAGAAATAAAAGGTAAGTTTGAGTATCTTACGCCTTGTTTACGCTGTGTTGTTGTTCTTTTGTCGTCAGCCAAATACTGTACACTCCCTGTTCGGTAATCGGACAGTGAATCACAGATGAGAAATCAAAAAAATATAGATCAGATAAAGATGAAGTTTGGTCTTAAAACAACAAAAATTTGTTAAAATTCACTTCAGCACTGAAAATATGAACTAATCCCAGTAAAAATATTAAGTTTCTAATTAATATCTATTGGTTCAGCTGTTTGTTTACATTGTTTGTTTAGTCATTATATTTATTTTAACGTCGGTTATTAAAAATCCAGCACATAACTGTTCATAACGTCGCTTTTACTCAACATGTGGATTTCACTTATAGTGCAGGTTAAACTTAAGACAGATATCTAAGTACTGAAAAAGTTTCTTTAAATTCTGTCCAGCGGTCGATTTAAGACACGCCCACGGTTTGACGCATGCGATTTATAATCTGGCGCATAACTGCTCTTAACTTCCCTTCTTCTCAACATTTTGATGCACTGATGGCGCACAGTTCAGTTTTCAAAGTGTACATCCATGTAAGCCATGATGAGTTGTGTGTGTGTTGAGGATTTTGGCAGCTTGTAGGTGCATTGCTGTCGCTTCTGTGTCTTCCGCACACTCTCTTTAAACTGTAAACTGTTTTCTTGAGTGATGTGTATAGCCACGCCCACCTCCAGGGAAATGAGTTAATAAGTTAAAAAAAAATAAATAAAAATTTTTAAGCCCTAAATGCAGTGACATAACCTGGCTGGATGGACATGCAGACAGATATATAGACAGAAAATCTTCCGAGACTGGTTTCTGGTCCTCCAATATGTGAAACATAAAGATATCACTGAAAGAGTTCTGACCAACATACAGAAAAAAAAAAATCTTTTATTTATATAGATTTAAAACAGTTTCAAAAATATTGGAAAAGCAAGGCCAAATGCTATACACCAAAGACGTTTGGGGAATATAAGACAATATGACAGAATTTCAGCTTTTGTTCCATGATGGTAAAAAATGGCTTTTGTTGGTGACAGATACATTATTTCATTTTGCTGTTTAAAAATCTGCTCCAATTTAAAAGTAATGGAACAGACAGTCTTAAGTAAATTTTTTTTTTTTGTGATCTTAAATTATTTCCAAGTATCATATATTTATTGTATATATTATATATGAATTATGTAATTACTGTTTGTTTAATTAACACTTTGGTGTATTTTGTGAGGTTAATACATTCATTCCTCATTCATTCTCTATCACTTTATCCTATGTACAGGATCACGGGGGTCCTGGAGCCTATCCCAGGAGACAGGCACGATGTGGAGTACACCCTGGACAGGGTGCCAATCCATCACCGGTCACACAGACACACACTAAGGGCAATTTAGGAATGGCAATTAATTTAATCTGCATGTCTTTGGACGAGTACCAGGAGGAAACACACCAAACACAGGGAGAGCACGCAAACTCCATGCACTGAGGAGGGAATCAAACCTTCACGTCAGGAGGTGTGAGGCCACAGTGCGGCCCCAAATTAATGCAATAGTGTTAGTTTGTTTGTTTTTTCGAATAAAACTTGAATGTAAAGCAATAATTTAAAAAATATTTTAATTATTTTATTCAGAGAAATTAAAAAACAACTATTGTCATTACATTTACCATTGGTGATTGCATTTACAAGATGTTTATTACATAATCATATAATCACAATTAACAATATGCAATAAAACAAGGAATTATATAGCGACCAAGAAATGTTTAATGAATCAAAACAATTGTTAAAATTCTTTTTAAGTTTCTTGACAGGACTTTTGATGAAGCTTTGCAAATTATTTATTTTTTTAATCTACATTGATGTAGTCTGATCCCTAGACAGGTTTTTGTAAACTTCCTTCAAAATAAAAAGACATAAATTAGCTAGTTTCCTGCTTAGCTTTTTAATGGCATTTGTCATTTTTACCAGCAGAGGAAGACAAACACAAGACTAAATTATTCCCGCTCTTTTCTTACCTGTAAATCTGTTTCATTTTGTGACAGAATTTTATTTCCACAGAGTTCAGTGATGTGCATTTAAAGTATTTATCTTAAAACAAATTGCTTACAGTTAGTAAAGGCCTGCTATACACATTCCCCAAAATATTACACTCTATACCGGGTGTCAAACTGGATCCAGGAAAGGGCCGGTGTGGGCGCAGGCTGGCACCAACACCGTCCCTTTCTAAATCCAGTTTGACACCCCTGCTCTATGAAGTAGATTTACTGGCTGTAAAATTATCCACATGGACAACACTGATCGTGAGATATTACAAATGTAGCTACTACGAGTAAGGCCAAATTGTAATGGCTAGACAATTGGGCCAGAGCATATTCTCGGTCTATACTGGTCATGACATACCGCAAAAGTGATACAAGGGAGGAAACCTGGGTCATGGGTGACCAAGGCTTACTGGTGCACATTGGGAATGAAGGCTGGCCCGTGTAGTCCGCACCAATAGAAGAGCTCTTGTATTGTAGCTCAAATTGAGGAAGAGATTGCTGGTTGTGATAAAAAGGTATGAATACACAATGAACACACAGTGCATCACTGTTATGGTGACAAAAGAGGGGACCTACTCAATATCAGGCAGGTGGTCATAATGTTATGGCTGATCAGTGTATACTTTATACTTTAGTGTATAGTGGTGATTTATCCTGTATTTGGAGTTGTATTTGCGCTTCTTCACCAGCAGGGGGCTTTAGTCGCCCGTGAAACTGTCTTGGAGTACAAAGCATTCATACAGGGTGTCACAAAGAGTCCATACATAAGGGAAATATTTATGGGGAACACTTAGTCCATACATAGGGGAAGTTAACACATTTTGCTTAGTTTATACTTAGGCCCTCTAATTTAGGCCCCAGATGTAATAGATAATGTATATAGAATGTGTATGTATGTGTATGTATGTATATATATATAGAAAATGTTACATCTATATATAGACACTATACACTTCTTTTCTTTTCTTTTTTTTTATTGTAGGGGTATCATGAGAAGGCCATGGAGTGCCAAAAAAACATACAGTCTTAAGATCATGTAAAGGAAAATATTAAATTTAATCATGGTTCAGTTATATATAAATAAATCATGAATGAGAGGCATGGCGGTAAAGTTACTGTTTATTTTATTTTATTTTTTATACATACTGTACATTTCCTTTATGTATGGATAGGCTTTTGGGGCACCATGCATTTATTTATAAAATTTTATTTATAAAAAATATTTTTGTCGACGGAATTAATCCTAACCAATGTTTTTTATTTTATTATCATGATAAATAACATACATAATAATAAACCGTTGAGGAAGTTTCAGCAATGCTTTTTTGTTGTTGTTGTTGTTGTTCAGGCAAAAACAGAGGACAGCTGTGCGGCGCTGAAGGACCCCGCGGCCTCTCGGCCCTGCTGTGTGTTCCGTTCATTAGCGTACAGTGGATGTGAGGTGTGCTGGCCGGGGGAGCGCTGAGTGCGAGCGGCTGGGAGTGTGTGTGTGAGAGAGAGAGAAAGGGGTGGAGGAGAGGAGAGGAGAGGATTGAGAGAGGGGCAGCTGTCGGAGTGTTGAGTATTTTGGGATAACTTGTAAACCCGAAAGCTTTGAGGAGAAGCGGGGAAGCACAGCGCCGCGGTCAGGACACCCCGAGAGAAAAGCGGGCTTTTCTGAAAACATGGAGCCGAGCAGTGAAGAGAGGCCAGGGGGCAGGCCCGAGGACAACCAGCCGTAAAGTTTAGCCGCCAGCCTTACAGCTAGCTAGCTTGCTAAGTAGCTAGCTAGCATCAGTAGCCGAGGTAAACACAGACTGAGCTAATCATAAAACGACCCAGGTGACTCATTACAACAACGAAAAGTATTCATTTTATGTATTTCTCATTTTTGTTCATTTTAAACTTCTCTCAAGTTGTGTTTTTTTGTTGTTTGCGTGGGCTCCAAGTTCTTCATTTCACCAGTCTGGACTTTCCAAGGCTTTTTCTGGTTTACAAAACAAAGCCTTCCCGAGTTTTATGTACTGGAACATCATTGATCGGATTTTCTCAGCCCAAATCGGATCTTTTTTTTTATTTTTTACTTTGGTATAAAGGAGCCCCGGTTCGGGTGGGCTGTACTACACGGCCATGGAGGAGAATGACAACATGGATTATTTTTACCAGCAAGTTTTGCAGAAGGACGTGAGCCGGAGGCTGCAGGTCGGTCCCGACCTCATCGACTACCTGAGCGACCCGCAGCGATCCGGGGACGTGGAGCAGGACAAACCCCGCCTGGATAAGACCATGGATGAGCTAACAGGCTGGGTTAACTCCAGCAACTACAAGGTACCTCTCTCAGTCCTCATTCAGTCTGATTTCAGGCTTGTTTTACTCGTCTCAACACTTTAACAGTATGAAATATTTATTTGTATCACACTAAGAATAGCTTTCTCTCTGTCCATCTGTCACTTTGACATTTACTAAGCTTTCACAAGCCCAAATGCACATCCTGCTCCGGACCACAGCCCTCAGCTTCAGGCTGTATTACATTACATCATATCATAATGCTGGGTCATTCATTATTTCCCAGTATTGATTTTTCTTTGAATGGAAATGGGGTGAGCATCTTCAGGCTGTCTCTGTGTGAGGCTGAGGAGGGGGGGATGGGACCGGGGCAGTATTGTTCTCCAGGTCTGGAGGAGAGACAGCGAGACAGCGTTCACTTACACGCCTGTGTCTCATTTATAGGTGATGAGATTTTTCTTTTTAGAGAGAGAGAGACGAACCAGTTCAATGCACGATATCAGGACCGGTGCTGGATTTACTCCGAACCATGAGTGTCCCATCAGATGAGATTTTTTTCCCCTTTTAATTCTGTTTTAGGTCAATCTGAGTTTTCTTATTTTTTTTATTTTTATTTTATTTTTTTAACACTGTGACAAGGCGTTTATTATGAGTAATCTGTCGGTACACCATGTCGGTAATTTCGCATGGACTTCACATTAAAAAAAATTACCAACATGCTTTATGTTGTATATTGGTGTCAAAGGTGTATAAGACTTACTATGTCGGACTTACGAATGAATCCGACTTATGAACGTTCCCCTGGAATGGAACTTGTACTGCATAACACAACAAATAGGTGGCATAGTGATTAGCACTGTCGCGTTGCACCTCCAGGGTCGAGGGTTAGTTTTTTCGTCTTGGATCTGTGTTCATGGAGTTTGCATGTTCTCCGTGTGCTTGATGGGTTTCCTCCAGGCATTCCAGTTTCCTCCCACAGTCCAAAGACGTGCAAGCTTTCCCAAGTTGCTCATAGTGTTTGTGTGTGCCTACGATGGATTGGCACCCTGTCCAGGGTGTACCCTGCCTTGTGCCCTAAGCCTCTGGTTTGTCTCGAGACCCCCATTATCCTTTACACACGATAAGCAGTATAAAAGATGAATGAATACAATGAATAAATTGTAAAATCTCCTGTGATCTGTACAGTAAAACTGTAGTTTTAGCCCTTTTTATGTTTTAAAAGGGTCATAAGACTATTGTTGACTATTCTGTTGTTTCCTGGCAAAACCAAAATCATAATCCGAGTTAAAAATGCAGAACTATAAAATACAGATGATGATGATTAAAGGGTTTCTCAGAGAAGCAACACTTCTTTACAGAGGGGCTTTACAGAGGTTGTGAAGTTTGTATGGTCATAAGTTGTTGTTGTGCTTGTGCAGTTACGTTACCTCATAAAGGTCAACTCAGTCAGTTTGTAATAAAATAAATATGTACAAGAAGCATTCAAGTCAAAGTGATGATGAAATTTCTTGTGAAGGAAGACATAAAACTGATTAACGTATGCAGAAGACTTCGAGCACAGTACGGTTACGAGACTCTTAGCAGTAAGATATTTGAACGGTGCAAATGTTTTAAAGAAGTTCGTATGTTCATGAATTACAATCCTGGCCGAGGTGGCTCGGAGCACTGTGCAGTCGTTGTTCCTGTGAACTTTCCGTGAGTGGAACACCTGATCCTTGAAATTTTATGGATAATTTGTCGCCAACTTGCGTATATGTGTGTGTTTACTCTACCTACAATGATTCAAGAACACCACTTGCACATTACAGGAACTCCGCTTCAAAACGTTCCTGGGAGGCCAGAGTTTCAGACGCGAAGCAGGTAGTCTGATCATGGTGCAGCTGGTATGAGTGCATTACTGTAGCTGTGGATTATATAGAGAAATAAAGGTAGTTTTTAATTCTCATAACTGTTCTGTTATTTTGCATAGTCAGAAGTTCCGGTTTGACTTGAACAACTCCTCGTAGTGCGTATTCATTTTTTAGTAACAAGGGTCTGTCTCTGTGACTGGTACAGACACCTATCAGATCTGTACCAGTTCTTTTGGGAAGTTGCCATGAAGACTGCAAGACTATAATTTGATAACAGAAGATTAGCTGATACATCAAAGTGCCTTTCTGTCGCTTTTGTTTTGAGATGAACGATCAGTGCCCGTCTCTCACTTTTTATGGTTATTCAAATTGTAATGTTGACTTGGAATTAATAATTTATTGTGGACCCATGGTTCATGCCTTTATGAGTGCAGTGTTTGAACCAACAGCGTGTGACAATTTAGTGACTGTTTGGTTGTCTTGTTTTTGTTTTTATTAAGCAAATACAGGGAGATGTGTGGATTTCTCTGGGCTCTTTGGTTTAATAGATAACGTACACGTGCTGTTCTATGATCGCTTGAACAAGTTCAAGCAGGGGTCTTTTTTTTTTTTTCGAAGGAAGCTTAAATGTTGAGCATTTCCTGTGTCAGAGGTGGCGTGTGTATATATATATATATATATATATATATATATATATATATATATATATATATACAGCAGAATGAAAAACAAAAAAGTCTTAAATAAACAGTCAAAAAGTGACAGTAAAAAAGAAAAAAAAATGGATGGTTTACTCAGTTATTTAACATTTTAATATGTCTTGAAGATATCAGGAGTCATTTGCATCCACACACTATATATGTTTTTCTCTTATAAGTTGAGGTCTATTTTAAATGCACATAAAAAAAATATATAGGTCAGGCTTTTTTTTGTGTTTGTTTGTTTTTTAGCTAGCAGAGGCTACCTCACACACTCACCTGCCTGGTCTCAGTCAGGATCCTCTTCTTTGGCTTCTTTGACTAAAATAGGTCATAACTGGAGCTGCAGGGATGTAGTGAATATTTGATTGTTTCTCTGGAATGTTAACTTCCATCCCGTACTGCCAAGAAACATACTGCAGTAATCCAAGCACAAGCCTCAAACAGACATTCGTGCACATACATACACACACATGCGCACACAAATATTGAGAAAGTTTCTCCCAGACATAAGATATGTTCAGAAAGACATCAGAAATGCTCTGGGCTTTATAAAATGCTGAATGTGCATTCTGTTAGCAGGCAAATTAGTATTACGGGTTTTTTTTTTTTTTTTTCCTCCACCTTCTCTTTTTTACTTCCACTCATGTACTATTTGGAGTGTTTCATATGCTTGATTATAAGTTAAGAAAATGTAAGAAAAGTTTTAGTTTTGATTTTCATAAGATTTCTCTCTTTATTATTTTCTGATTTCAGGTCGCGTTGCTGGGGATCGATATCGTCAGCGCGTTCGTCGACCGGATGAGCGAGCGCTTCCGGGGTCACGTAGGCACAGGTAAAAATATGTTCCCGTTCCACTTGTCTCCCCATCTTTTATTAAAACGATGTGAAAAACTATCCCGTTATAAGCTAGTATCTATGTAGAAAAGGGGAATACCGTAATGACTCAATACCCGAAAGATGACATAATGTTCAGATGAATGCCACTCTGTCAGCTGTCTTGGCTGCCCTCCCTCCCGTTTTTACCAAGGAAACGGCTTGTTTTGCGGGTAACAAAGCAACCCCCCCCCCCCCCCCCCCTACACACATACACACTCACACATACAGCCTTATTACTCTCTGGAATCAAGAGAGAGAAAATAAAAAACAAAAGGATGCAGACAAAGTAATCCAGTGGCTCCCAGCCCTGATACTCAGTTACCTCATCTTTTTTTCCCTCCTTTTTTCCATGATCTAAAATGTCCATTCGAGTTGTTGTTTTTCCTTATCCAGTTACACAAAATGTTTATCCAGGGTTTAGCTTGAGTTATGAAGTATGAAAAGTCATACTAAATATATTCTCCTCCCTGCCCCTTGCTGTCACAGTGCTCCCCGCTTTAGTGGATCGTCTGGGTGACGGCAAGGATCAGGTACGAGATCAGGCGCAGGCGCTCATCCTCAAGCTGATGGACGAGGCAGCCACTCCCATGGTTAGTAACTCTTCAGTTCATCAGTTCTCTCTATCTTTCTTCACCATCATAAGTGTGTATCTTTGCATGTAACTTCACTTCCCTTTCTCTGACTCCTGACAGTCCCGCCTCCCCTTCCTCCTCCTCCTCCTTTTTTTCTCTTCTTGTGTGTTTTGTTCCTGTTTCGATACACATTTGTGATTTATTCTTTCTCTAACTCTAGTATGTTTGGGAGAGGTTGTTCACTGGGTTTAAACACAAGAACTTCCGAAGCAGAGAAGGACTGTGTCTGTGCCTGGTCGCCACACTCAACACGTGAGTATTTTGACACACACCAGGGGGCACTGTTTCCCTCACCTCACTGATTAATTCAAGAACATGCATTGTGATTTTTGTTTTGGGTAAGGGTCTCTTTCTACAATAGATTTTTGTTGTGTTAAATATGCTAATATACAATTAATGCTATTTTTGCTTCTCTTTAGCCTTTGGCTTCATTTTACTTTACAGATAAACTATTCTACTCACACTCTTGTGATTTACTCTCAGTCATAATGTTGGCACACATCCAACAGCCTGATGTAATCCTCTTACTGTGTCCTTTATCAAGCATTTATCTGCACTTCAGTGCCTTTAATTACCAGCACCCAAGAAAGGTGTGTGTGTGTGTGTATATGTACCAGAGGTTGTCCTTTTTTTTTTCCTTCTTTTTTCTTTTTTTTTTTGGTAAAGTTATTCAGACATTTTTTTTCCCACTAGACCGTGAGGCGTGATACGGTACAGTAACTAATCTTCGATGTCACAGTTTGATGTATGTTTGTTGTCTATTCATAAAACACAATAGTGTGTAAAAGATTAATGAGAACCGTTGCCGCTCCGTTGTCGCAGTATTGTCGTTACCTCACACCCTGCAAAATACGACGGAAATACTATTGGAAAAAAAAACACCATTTGATTCCATAAACGAATTCAGACACACCTTTCAAATGTTTTGGTAAACACCTAATGAACTCACGATATCTAGTACCTATCTAGTTTTTAGATATCCATAATGATGCAAGAATGCTATTGTCTCTGTCTTGCTCCTTGAGGATTTTTTACTATAGTATCAGTCAAAAATATTTACACCCCTTCTGAGTCAACATTTTTATTTATTTATTTTGTCAAAACTATGAAATAACAAGCATGGAATTATGACAATGCTGTTTTTGCAAGAACTGTTAGAGTCTTAAAATAATAGTTGCCTGTTTGCAAACTATTTGCAAAACCCATCGAGCACCATGATGAAACTGGCTCTCATGAAGACCTTCCCGGGGAAAGTGAGAAGAATTAAGAGTTACCAGCCACAGAAATGACCAATTAACAAACAGCAACTCACATTAGAGCTGTTATAAAAGGCTTTAGAGAGCATAAGTAGCAGAGAGTCTCAATATCAACTGTTCAAAGGAGATGCATATTTTGGATGTCTTCAGCATTGAATTACAATGTAGAAGGAAATAAAAATCAGGAAAGACCATGGAGTTACAAGGTTTGGTCAGACATTTCACTGGTACAGGTAGTCCCAGACTTGCGAACATTTAACTTATGAATTTCCGCAGATAAGAACAGTCTGGGTCAATCACAGAAGTTACTCACATGTATTATACAAAAAATAGACACTTCAGTGCAACAGATACGAATATTTACAATTATATACAATATTCAGTGTGTAAGCGAATGTATAAAATGTCTAAAGTCTGGTATATTATGTGTGTGCGCACGTGGTGGTGCGGGAGAAATGAGTCAGCTTCCCCGGGTTTCAATGAATCAGTCCAATACAGTGGAAAACAGCTCGGAGACAAAATGGTGTCTTGGATTCCCCTCATGATTTAATGGCACAGAGACAACATTTAAGTAACAAGAAGTTACATTTGACATTTGAGATTCATTTCCTTAGGCGTGATTATGGTGTGTGGGGAAAGCGGACAGATTTAGTCCGGTAGTTTGGATGCTTTACTTTGTATACATGTTTCAAAGGCATACAAGTCTCACTTTGTCAGACTTATGAACAAATCCGACTTATGAACCAAAGTCATTTGTAAGTCGGGGACTACCTGTACTCTTTCTGTCATTAATTTTTTTATTTTTGGATTTTTCCCTGATTTTTCTCCCTAATTTAGTCGTGTCCAATTTCTCCCCGTCACTAGGGGGCTCCCATATTAAGGCTACTACTACCACTCAGCCGGGAGGGCAAAGACTATCACGTGTTTCCTCCGAACCACGAAGCGGTGCGCAAGCGAGCAGTTTGAAAAGATGTGGTCGGCTGGACTGTTCAAGCGAGAACTGCTCGCTTGCGCACTGTTGCGCGAGCTCACAGACGCCCCTATGTATCTCTCATCCCTCCCCTCTGAGAGAGCTCGGCCAATCAGCTCTCTCTAGACCTCCGGCCGCGAGAGGTTACAGCACCACTCGGGATTCGAACTAGCGATCTCTGGATGACAGGGCGAGCGCTTTTACCACTGCGCCACTCGGAGGCCCCAGCTGCAGTCATTTTTGAAGTTTATGAATTCAGCGACTCTCCCACGTTTCCATACATGAATATAAAGACTCTGCTTCCGCATACAGTCTCTCAGAGCCATATAGTAAAGTACATTGACACTGACGTGCAATACACATACAGTATGTCACAAAAGTGAGTACACCCCTCACATCTCTGCAAATATTTAGTTATATCTGTAACAAAACATGTGTACCTGCATATATATTGCCATTGCAGCAACCTTTATTTACATGTTTTTGTTCCCTTGTGATTGCCCTGTTTTTTCACATTTCGGAGAGCTAAATCTGAACTATATTTTGGAATGTATGTCAAGATTTATTAAATCTGTGCACCACTGATGAAACTGCACACTCATTACAGGCTTAAAAATGAACATACTTTATAAAAATTTGCAATATTTACCATGCAACAGACCTAATTAGTTTCTGTGTTTTATGCTCCCGGTCCAAATAAAACAGGGGCATTAATGCACATGTTTTAGCTCAAGGTGTGACGTCAGTTGCGAGGCAGGAAAGAGTTTCTCGTTACAACTGCAATTCTCCTCGCAGATAAATCGCTTCTTAGTCTGAAACTGTTGTGGTAATCATGTCTCTCTATATGTTTGTGTTTTAGGTATGGTGCTCAGCCTTTGAGTCTGAGTAAATTTGTACCACATCTCTGCACACTAACGGGAGACCAGAACCCTCAAGTATGATTTTATTTATTTATTTATTTTGGTGTGTGTGTTTTTGTTATGCAGTGGCAGCTGCTGCTGGGAACCAGATCACCCACTGAGAGCAGGATTAAAAGGAGCAAAAAAGTGAAATTGTAGCTTATGGAATGGTTTAAAATTTAAAAAAGGAGGGGGGGGGGAAATAATGAGATGTTCAGATGAGATCTAATCTGTAGATAAAATCCTCAGTATAAATTGGTAAGGTAGGTGAGGAAACTGGAATGTGTGCAGGTCTGGGTGTGTTTTTTATCATTTTATATTGAAGTCTGCGAGTATTTGCAAGCGTGTCTTGTATCCTGCAGGTACGGGAGATCTCAATAACAGCTTTGGTTGAGGTGTATCGGCATGTAGGAGAGCGAGTGAGGGCAGACCTGGGCAAGAGAGGACTGCCAGCTGCACGGTCAGTGTTTCTGTCTCTCTCTCTTTCTCTCTTTCATTCACATGCACACCGTTTTGCTTTTTTTCCCCCTCTTAAATCTACTGCTTGGGGGGGTCAAAAAATTTGTTGTTTCAGAAGGGTCAATTTATTGGGTTGCATCAAGCAAAGAAAGCAACTAAGGAGATTTTAAAGTAATGGAATTGAGTGAAATTTCAGTTATAGTGCTGGAATATACTATAGTGCTATAGTTTTTGGAAGTATTGTGGTAAAAAAAAAAAAGAAAAAAGAATCATGAATTGGGACTAAACATCTGTGTGGCCATAATAAAACCACTTGGTCAGAAAAAAAAGGCTTTAATTTGCTAGGAAGCAGAACATTGGACTTTGGAAAGTGGAATGGAATGAAAACAGAGGCACTAATGCACATGTAGTTTTAGCTCAAGATGTGACGTCAGTTGCGAGGCAGGAAAGAGTTTCTCGTTACAACTGCAATTCTCCTCGCAGATAAATCGCTTCTTAGTCTGAAACTGTTGTGGTAATCATGTCTCTCTATCTTTTGTGTTTGCTCCAAAGTCCAATATTTATGCTCGGGAGCGATGGCCAGGCGGCGTACATTTACTATTAGGGTTCAGAAATGTATAGACTAGCCTTGCACAATTAATCACATGAAAATAAAAACCGCAATATGGACCTGTGATATTATTAAATAGTAAAAGGCTGAAATTTATTACAGGTATTGTACATATAGTCTGGAATTTTGTGTAAGTTTTATATACAGTTGCATCTATATGGATAGATGCATCTATATGATATTCTATATAATAAATTAGAATATCATCAAAAAGTTGATTTATTCAAGTAATTAAATAAAAAAAAGTGAAACTCGTGTATTGTATACTGTACATTCGTTACACATTGAGCGATGTAATTAAAATGTTTATTAAAAAAAAATATTATGGCTTACAGCTAATGTAAACCCAAAATTCATATCTCAAAAATGCTTTTTTTAAATTTTTTTATTTTTTTTTTACTTAATTACTTAAGACCCATAAAAACAAACAAATAAAAAACACACATGCATTCCTTATTTTTAAATTCTTTTTTTTATGTGAAATATTGGACTTCTAAAAAGATGTACAGCACCCAATACTTGGTCGGAGCTTCCTTTGCATTTTCGTTATCTATAATCCATAATTATCAAAATACAAAGAAATAAACACTTGCATTAGATTAATTACACACTGACATATTTTAAGTGTTTTTTAATTTTATTTTTTATTGTATTACTCAAATCAAAATTTCAAATTTACTTGAGATGTGTCGGATGAAGTGGTGCAATATATAACCTTAAAACGACCATGCAGGAACAGTCTATTACTTTTACATATGACGTGTTGGGTTCAGCCAGCAAGCTTAACACGTTATAGTGGAAATGCAGGGCCTTAAACAATAGATTTGTTTCAGTCTTATTAATTCGGTAACAGCCAGCGTGGTGGAGAATTTTTTTTTGTGAGCAGGAGGAAGTAGAAAGAATGGGGGCATTCTCACAAGAAGATCACGGATAAATAAAGCTCAGCTGGCCCAAACTGAAGTAGTGCTCCTGCTAGGAAGACAACAGTGTTAAAATGTGACTAGCAAGATTATAGAGTGCAAAACTGAAAAGAGTAGTAATTACAGCACGAGTGCATTAGTTAGACATCACATGTGCATTACATCACATGAAATAGTTGAGAAATGGCTAGCTCAGTGATGATAGAAGGACAGAGATTATATAGTCATAGCACAGACCTTGACTTTGTTTATTATTTTTGTAACATTGTGTGCAAATATTTGTGTAAATGAAACAAAGATATAAAAATCTCTCTCAGTGAATCAGAAGTGGTTTTTTTTTTTTTTTTTTTTTTTTTTTGTGAAAGCCAAGTAGAGTGTGTGCACAACACAGCTAAAGTGCCCAAAGCAATGCCTTAAAAGCTGCATAAAAGCATATTTTTTGGTTTGAGGGTGTACCTCGTGCCGAAACAGCTCACGGAAAAGCATAAAAGAACAAATTTTCATAAAGAAATGTTTGGATGTCTGGTACTCCCAAGGAAGGTGAAAGTTTCCGCTATCCGAGGGTGTCGCGATCACTTTCCATGATCTTGGTTCTGAGGTGTTAAAGCGTCCTCCATATAGTCATGATCTCGGTCCATCAGACTTTCATCTGTTTGGTCCCCTCAAAGCAGCCCTACGAGGACAAAGATTCACTTCTGATGAGGAAGTGAAGACACGGTGCATTTGAGGCTCACAGTTCATCCGTAAACAATTTTTTACGGATGAACACGAAAGCTTGTTCAGAGATGGGACAGAGTGTATTAAAAAGCATTTTTATAATAAAAATTAATAACTGAAATAATTAAATAATTAACTGAAGTAATTTCTACAGCTAGAGTGCAGATAATTATTTTTTGGCTCACCCACGTATTTCATTTTATATTTACTGTTTTATTTATGCACAGGCAAGACCGTATATACCTCACTATTTCTTCTATTTAAAACATTCTTTTATTTTTTCTTTGTTTTTTTTTATGTTTCTTGATTTAAGACATTATGTCTCTGTCGTTATTTATTTATTTTTTATAGTTCATTATAAATGCCAGTAATTTTAAACTAGTTGTGATGAAATTCTTCAGATGGTGCTCCTAGACACTGGTCTAATAAACTGGCATGGGAGTTTTTAAATTAATAAAATTTTTTATTTCTGATGCAGACTTTTTTTTTCCCTATTTATTTGGAGTAACGGAATCTGGTGTGAACATACTGCTTACCAAAAAAATATGATATTCAGCCTCTGTAGCGTATTACCTATTTAAAAGTGTATGAAAGTAATTAATATAAATTATATGATTTTATGTTGAGGTTTTCAACCTTGGATTGCGAGTAACATGGTTTGCGAGTGTTCCGCAAGACGAGCAAAGATTTGTAATAAATTTTGACTTGAAAAACGAGCAAGTCTTGGTGCCGAGTATCATGTTTCACGCATGCGCTCTTGTTTTGACACAGAGTGTCACGTGATCACAACTGAGCCAATGATTTTTCTCTCTCTTGCACTGTGGAATTGTGGCTATTCGTCTCCCCTGCTGGGTCTTAGTGCTTGTCTCTTACTGGTATAATCAATGTCTCCCTCTCTTTCAGCGCGTCTCGCGTTGTAAAGCGCGTCTCCTGCGTGTGTCGGTGTCAATTACGCGCGCGCGCACACACACAAATATACGGCGTCTGTGCGTACAAACGGAAACACTTGTCTGTCAGGATATATATGTATATATATTTTTAAAACTTTTTTAAAGGTAAAGTGCAGGTATATTTGTTTTATTTAAACTTTATATATTGTATTTATTTTATGTATAAATTTTTTTGGGCTATGGAATGAATAATTAGACTTTTCATTATTTTTTATGGTAAAATTCTATTTGGTTTACGAGTTTTTTGGAATACAAGCCCACTTCTGGAACGAATTATGTTCATAATCCAAGGTTCCACTGTACCTGGATTTACACCCAAAAACAGGACTAGAATACACATAGAATGTTCAAGTGCAGACATTTATGCATAAATCTGTTCATTTTAATGCTAGTGTGTGGGCCTGGTAGAAATATCAGGAGTGTTGCTGGGAATTTGGAGCACCTCAATGTCACTGCTCGGTTAAAACAAAAATATCTGGCCAGCAAGCAGTGGAAACTGGCACTGCTCAAGGAATAGAGGACAGTTAGTACTAAAAGTTTATTTAGAGTCTGTAGACTTAGAAGAGACTGAAAGGAGTGAAAATATGTAGTTTTAAAAACACAGGTATCACTCAAATCAGTGCAATGAATATTAACGTAGCTGTGTTTTTGTTGTGCTGTGAAAACGTAATACCAGGCTAGTGTTTGTTTAATGCTGCATTTGAGGTGATTTCTTAGTGCCGTCAATCAATCGAAAATTTTAATCTAGTTAATCACAGTCATAGGCGGTCTCTAGTAAGTGCAATAAAAGAGACTGACACCGAAAAGGCTAAGAAAGTGGGGCAATGTATTCCTGTAAAAAATAGTTCCCCTTTGAAGGTAGCTTGAGCACACAACTTTGGTTTTATCCAAACTTCCATCTAGAAGATTTTTTTATAATGAAACTTTCCGGTCAGTTTCCTCAGTCATCTTCTTATCCGTGCTAAACTTGCCGTTATCATACTGCGATTAAGGGACGTCATCAGGGTCAAACTTTGTCGCATGATTAATTAGCGTTTAAACATAGTATTGCAATAAAATTCCTAGATGAATCAGATACGTTAACGCTTTCATATTGACAGCACTAGCGTTCTCAGGAAGGTCTGGAATGTAAATGAAATCAGTCTTTATTTTTCTACTTCCTAAACATTTAATGGAGGCAAACCGAGGATGTTTCATGTTCACTCAAATATGGATTGTGAGGTTAATGCATGCCTGCTGCGGCGCTTTAGTGCTCACAGGCACTTTGAAATGATTGTTGCAGCTGGTTAAAATTAGTTTTGGGATTTTTAAAAAAAATTTAATCATTATGTAATGGGATACAATGCGAGTCAGTTTGAGGGTTATTTATTTATTTTAAGTGTATAGGACACAAAGGTAAGCTGAGACTTTTACGACTGCCATGAAATGCTTTAGCTATTTTAGACCTGTGTGTGTCTCTGTCTGTCTGTCCGTCTGTCTTTGTTTTTTTGTGTGTGTTTTTTTTTATTATAATTTTTTTTTCCCCTCTCTCTTCTCCTGCTCCAATTGCATTTGTATTCTGCTGCATCATGTCCTGCTCACACGGTCGGCTGTATCGGATTATCCAGGGAATGAAAGAGAGAGACTGCATGTTTTACTTCGTAGTGCTCCAGATTTCATGGCGTGTGCGAGCATTAAACGCAGACTAGGCTGTAGGGAAAGCGTGAGGATGACTGAAGAGGAGAGGAAACATCTTGTTGACATGGTTACAGACCAAAAGGCTGGACTCGTAGAACCTGCCAATCAAAACAAGGTAAGGTCGAATGACGTGGACGGACCGAAGGAAGCTGAAGGAGGGAGGAAGGACGGTATGAAACGGGGGTGTGTTGAGTGTGTGTGTGTTGGGGGAGGGGCAGGCTCATTCGTCTCGTTTCCAAGCTGCTGTCCCCTCCCACTGGTGTGTGTTCCAATAAGGAGGCTATGTAAAAGGGGAACCGAATCCCTTGGCTGTCACACACACACGCGCTCACTCAAACACACACACACACACACACACACACACACACGCACACTGCTATGCAGTTTCTCTGTCCTGAGCACACGCCGCTCATATAGGATACTTGGTTTAGGAGTTTGCAGCTTTTTCTTTAATCCTCTTCACATACAAGCAAGAGCAAGATGTCTGTCCAGGTGGGTGGGACCGTTTTCGCTCCCTGACCCCTTTTCCATTTTGCTGTTTTCGCTATAGCGTGTCGTCTCTTGTCCCCCTTTCAGAGGCTTCGTGTTTGCTTTCTGACTGTCTTTACACCATTTTGGAGACAAAAGGCAAGAATCCATACAGGGACTGCACTGAATGGGGGAACGGGGGGACGGACGGTCTGTGGTTGTATGCATGCTTGGCTTGCATGTCTGCGTATGCGAGAATAACATGGCTGATCCGTATCGGCTGTGATCATTTTAACAGACGTGTGCTCTGTGCCTCAGTACTTGCTTGCATGCTTGAGCGCTGCACACCTTGTGCAGGAACTCCTCCAGGCTATCAGTAAAATTTTGTATATTTCTTTGAGTTATTTTATATATTTTTTGGTCTCAAGTCGGGCTCGCTACTGTGTGCATTATTGTCCGTTTCTTTACATTTTCAAAAGCAACGGACATTTTTATCTAGGAGTACTGCAGTGAATTATTTATTATTGTCTGTAGCCTTCATCCGACTCCCATTGGTTGACCGCTTTCTCTTTAAATGCATTCTAATATTAATTGTATTTCCCTTGTCGATGATGCAATGTCAATTTTCTGACCCAGTAATGGGTATAGAACACGTTGAGACATTATCTTAGCATGCTGTTGACATCTATTTTTCATATACACTGCCTTGATAGAGTCGCACATTCTAATAATTTTCATCGTTTCGGCATCAGCTTTGATTACACCACACATTCACCATCGAATGGTTTCTCCTTGTCCACCGTTACAACATTTTTTTCCGTGCAGAGTGTAAGTTTATGTATTGCTGGACTCTTGTACAGGTATTCCCCGACATATGAACATTTGAGTCACGAATTTCTGCAGATATGAACGGACCATGGTTCTACGAACAATCGTAGATGCGAACAAATCGCGAAAGTAGCTCACGTGTAAATAAATAAATAAAATAAAATAAAAAAATACACACTGCAGTGCATCATATACAAATATTTACTATTATATGAACATAAAGTGAATGTATAAAATATGTCGTATGTGTCCGCGTGTGGGGGTGCGGGAGAAATGAGTCGGCCTCACCGGTTTCAATGAATCGGTCCGACTCAATGAATCAGTTAAATTGGCAGTTATGACTCTTGGCCACATGATGGCAGTGTGGGGAAAGGGGATGGTGATTTAGAAAAGTGGATTGGTTTGCTTTACATTGTATATTCGTGTCAAAGGCGTACAAGACTCACTTTGTCGGACTTAAGAACTATTCCGACTTACGAACCTGTTCCTGGAACGGACCTCATTTCGTAAGTCGGGGACAACCCGTAATGAAGAATGGACATTGTTTCCTATTCATTGGCTGGGCGTCGTCGTCCTGTAATATGACCATGCCATTAGGCAAGAAAAAAAAATCCATTCCTTTGATGTCCTGGTCATTCGGTTCATTCAGGTCGTCAACTGACTTAATTTTATTGCATCATAATGTTGCTGAGCCTAGACATGAGCAAATGAAGCAACCCCAGATCATAACACTGTCTCCAGAGGCATGTACAGTGGACACTATGCATGATGGGTGCATGGTTTATGCACTTCTCTTCTTACCCTGACACGCTCATCACTCTGGAATAGGCTCAATCTGGACTCATCAGACAACATGAACTTTTTTCTTCTCCTTCCAAAGTCCGATATGATCAGCCTCATTAACAAGTGGTTTTCTTTTTGGAGTGGAGTTCTCATCACACTGTGTGTGGAAATGCTTTTACTTTCACTATTAACCATGGATATTTAAGTAAGCTGCAGTAATTGTCATTCATAATTTTTTATTTTTTGGGGGGATTTTTTCCCCCGATTTTCTCCCTAATTTAGTCATGTCCAATTCCTCCCTGTCACTAGGGGGCTCCCACATAAGGCTACTACTACCACTCATCCGGGAGGGCTGAAGACGATCACGTGTTTCCTCCGAACCACGTGATGCCAGCCGACTGCATCTTTTCGAACTGCTCGCTCATGCACCGTTGGGGGCGGCGTAACACACTCGGAGGACAGCGCTATCCGCTCCCTCCGTTGCACGAGCTCACAGACGCCCCTGATTGGCTGTAGAGCTGTGATTAATGTGGGAGCACTAAGTACCTCTCATCCCTCCCCTCTGAGAGAGCTCGGCCAGTATAGGATTAGAAGACTTCTCTAAATTCCACTGTTTGTTTAAATCTGTCCCTTAAGATAGTTGTCATTTGTTATTATATATTAATAGCATCAACAAAGAGTCAATACAGAGTGCAGCTTACCAGTTTCAGTTTTGGAGCTCACTAGCTGTGCAGCCTCCATTAGTAGATAGATAGGTGATGTAACTACAAAGTCTTAAAACTGTCACCGTATCTCGAGATCTGCTTGTTTTTTTTTTTTTCCCTTGCACATTTGTTCCAAGGTATTTGGTAATTACTGATTGAAATGTTGTTGTATTAATGGTTTCAGAATCCACACACACAAAAAAGTGACCCAGAAAAAAAGATATTAACATTTAGTAATAGTACCTACTTGGTCTTAGCTGTACCTCTCAGCGTGGGCTGTCGTGTTAAAAGGTAAAATGTGTAGTTTTTATTTGGCGTTTTCTGCCGTTGGGGATATTGAGTTTTTCCATAAATTTTACACCAACCTTGGCTTCACCTTGAAAGACTTGGCAGACCCTGCTAAAAATCAACAAAGTCATGGTTTAATTCCTATCTCTGATTTTTCAGCTTGGAGTTGTTCTTAGGTCAGAAATAAAAACGTAAAACAAATAAACAAACAAAAAAATAAATAAATAGCGTTTAATTTTATCATTTAATTAATCCAGTACAAGGTATGCACTAGGTGGGGACTTGAAAATGGCCAAATTGTTGAGAAAATTGGAAGAAAATGGAATTGCGATTATATTTTAACCCTTTAGATTTTTACATACATTTTATTTTAATCATGTGATGTCTACATGGACCTACATGAAATGTTTCTTGTGTTATAGCAGCTATAAACAGTTCCCTCACTGGCCTCACTTTTTTTCCAATAGTAACAAAACAAGCAGTTGCAACGCCCTTAACCCTGAAAGTTTTCACGAGTTACAGCTGACCTTTAAACTCTTGAGACACTAATGCTTTGAGGACATAACATTTACAACTATTTTTGTTTTTTGTATTTTTTTTCCCTCCTATCTTTGTCATCCTCATATAAGGACCATTAGGAAGTCTCTTTGAAGATATCAATTAAGTTCATAGTCATGATGCATTAATAAAGAGAAACATTTGAAGAGAAAATGCAGTGTCCACAACAGTGGCGTCCGTGTCTCAGGAGGTTAAGAAGCACTTTGCAGCTGGACTGCCGTCAAATTTGCTGTTATGTGTTCAACACCTTCTGTCCAGTCAGAATTGAGAGTTTAATAGCACTTTCAGTAGGGATTTTTTTTTTTTTATGTGAAAATTTTTATAATAGCAGTGGGGTATACTCTGGCATCTTGTTGTTAACTGAACATATAATTTATATATTATATAATTTTAGGCCAGTTTGCCCATGTCTTTGCATTTTTGGGATTGTGTTTGAACTGTCTTCGGAGTGATGGACATAGCGCTGGTGTTCAGGAACTGCCAAATCAGTGTCATTTAGTATTTATGACTTTTTAACTCATTGCAACCCAAAACTTTGCAAAAATAAACCATTATTGAAATTCAAATCAGCAGAATCTGTTAGAATTGTTATCTTAAAACTAAATTAAAATTTTTCTTGTGCCGTTTTAATTAAACAATTTCACGAATATATAATTAAAATCTTCATATTATTACAAACTGTAGAAATATTAATACAAGCAGTAGCTAAATATACAGTATATACCTAACTTGGCTTTTCTCTCAGTGCGTTTCTTAAAGGAACATATGAAGATGTCAGGTGTTAGGAGTTACTTAATTAATTTCTGTTAATAATTGTAACCAAATAGAAACTAGTAACCAATGATGTTCATTTTGCATAACATTTCTCTGTAGCTCACTTGTCTGTTAATTTGTACACCACAAGTTGGGCTTACTTGCAGTACAGGAATGTTTGACATTGACATTGTATTTTTAGCGTCCTCGTTCTGGCATGAGGACGGAGAGACGAGGTGTATTTTTGTATTTTGTTTCAACTGTTTGGGCTCCATTTAGTTTGTCTCGTATAATTAAATTATTATGATTACGCTGCTGGGGCTGTTTAAATAAAACTTAAGCTGGGAGTAAATGTGAGACTTTGAATAATCATATATTAATCAATTACTGAGTGATAACGTTCAATTATCAGATAAGAAAAATGTGAGTTTTTTTTTTTAACCCTAGAAGAAATAAAATGGGTTCAGTAGACTCTGCTCATGTTTTAAAATCAAACAGGATTTATTTATTTATTTTTAACTAATGTATTTCTTCATTTACAGGTTGCAGACCATTTTAGGCCGGTTCGATGAAGTGTTGAATTCTGGAAACATGGCCCTCAGCCTGAGTCAAGGTAAGATGAAGTTAAAATTAAGTTAGAAGTTACAGTATGAAGTGGTCGCATCTGTTGTTGTCTGAACTTGAGTGCCAGCACAGGGCGACTCATTTTTCAGCGTCCAAACACAAAAACAAACACTGAATACAAGCAGGATGTCATTTGGTGTGGGTGAGCCCACATTTGGCCTTGTTCTGAATGAAACAATAGGATGTATGTGCAGGTGTTAATAGAGCAGCATGGGAATTTATTTGTGTTATTCAGGGGTAAATCACATACCCAGATGCCCAGGATAAGCAGTCAAGCAAGTCATTAAGTCATTTTTTCATGTTTGTAACTTTTTGGTAGACAAGAAGGTTCAAGAACCAAAGAAACAAAACACAAACTATGCCTTTCCCTTTTCATTTAGTGAATAGACTTTTAAACTAGAGTGATCCAAATCAGTGCTGTAACTAAAGCTTCATGTCTGACTCACACTGCTGCCTGTTGCTGATGTTCACACATCAGGTTTGGTTTTTCTTTTTAGTTGATGACTTCTCCAAGTGTTCACAAATGAATAGAGGGTGGAGTAGCAATTAACTACATACAGCTGGGATTTCTTTAGAAGAACCTGTCCGATATTCGTCGTCTGGAAATGGTTATTTATCATCTTGACTCTGTTTTTAGTTTGAGCCATGTCTGCAAATTACTTTTCTGGAAGTTTTGCTGTGGTTTTAGTAGACGCATGTTTGGAGTGAAACCGCGTTAGTGAGTTGTATGAAGTATTATTTATTGGATCGGCCAAAATAAAAGCTAAAAAATGTGTTGATGATTGAATTTATACTTCAGAACCGTTGAGGAATCTAACACCATAGTTGAGAGTGTTGGAGGATGTACGGCCGAACGCATGTACAGAAGATCCTCGGGTAAAGATTGTTTTTGCTTTGCCATGATGTGAAAGCTATACAGTAGAAACCGGATTTTGAATTTTAAATTCTGATTTTTTTCCTAGTGATATTTTGTGCGAGACACTCTTGCAAGCGTGGCTGTTGCCACCTACAGCTTCACATCAGGACAATAGACAAACTGGTAGCATGTCGAGCGGTGCAAAACATGGACAACTTTACAGTCTTGTAGATTTCCAACGTGAAAATGCAGTTAACGCCTCCGTTTTATCATCGGCTTCTTCCACCCTTACGGATTTGGTCGACTTTGGGGTCGAAGCCTGGTGCAGGAACTGTGGATCTTGGCCAAAGTTCCTAGGCTGATTGAGTTGTACGTCCATGAGTAGCTCGACTCCCAGCTGCATTTTCTGGGATTGCTATTTCAACTTTTAAAAGTTTGGTTTTAGTCACGTTAACACAGTTTGTCAGACTAACATGACGCCATGCGAAGGTACTCAGTGTATTGTGGTTTTTGGATGTTGCGATTTTCAGACATGATAAAATGCAATAATACTAAACTCCTACTTGTTTCCTATTTCTGTTGAGAAGAAGAAGAGAGTCATATTTTTTGTGATCTACGTACAGTAAGCTAAGCTATGATGTTCAGGAGGCTAGGTGACTTATCCAGAGCGACTTAAAAAAAAAAAAATTATCTCATTATACAACTAAGATGTTAAGGGCCTTGCTCAAGGGACCATCAGGGACAACTTGGTGGTCATGGGATTTGAACCTGAGTACGTCCGAACCGTAGTCCGTAGTCTGCCCCAAACTTGTCATGGGATTCACTCGGACGTAGCTTAATATCAGACGAAGCGTCTGCGTAACTCAACCCGTTAATCCTGATCTGTATTGTATCTAAAATAGCAACTATTTCATAAGAACTTGCAGGATAGACACTCAACAGAAGATAACCTAATAATAAACAAGTATAGGTTTTGGTATGGTAAAGCTGTCTATTTAGTTATTTATTTTCGTGGGGAAGTTGTCACCAGTGTCAGTGCTTTGTACCAGTCAGTGGTAGATCTGTTTATTTAAAATTTTTCTTGTGTCTTTAGGAAAGTTGACTTAGCTGCTACAATGGAAATAATAACAGGAACTCTTCTCATAGATATTACAGATGTTTACAGCTGTTACATATAGATAAATCATTAAAATTATGTCTTCAAGTTAAGCCTTTTTTTGTCACATATACTGTACATTACTGCACAGTGAAATTCTTTCTTCGCATATCTCAGCGTGACATGGGTCAAAGTTCAAGGTCGGACATGAGACATGAGCATGGCTGACCTAGAGCAGATAGGGTTAAGGGCCTTGCGCAAGGGCCCAACATTGGCAACCTGGTGGAGATGGGAACCGAATCTAACTCCAAATTAATCCAAAATATAATAATCCTCTAATATAAGTGGAATTAAACACTTTTGGGCGCAAATAGGAAGACATTAAATTTCGGAGTGATTTAATAATATTCATGATGATTTGTACAGAAGTCAGTAGTAATTTTTTTAGTCAATTTTTTTTAAACATTTCGAAGTATCTGCTGTCCCTTGTGTCTAATTGGGATGGAGTTGAAGAGGGATAGTTATTCAGTAAACTTCTTGTCCAGTAAGCTGCAGGAGGTGGAGAGGGTTGGCGAGAGCTGTGCCTGTCACTGCTTTCCCTGACACTGTGTGACCGAGAGAGAGAGAGAGAGAGAGAGAATGTGAGTGAATGAAAGAGCCATCTCTTCTCAGAAGCAGCATAGCCATGGCATGGTGGAGATGTTAACGGTGAGTGCATACGCATTTATGTTGCACATTTGTTGTTAAACATGTGATTTCATGAAGATGTACTTTATCCTTTAGTGAGTGTCTGCATGTTTCTTTTTTCGCGGTTGTCGTAGAGCAATTCTTATTCGTTTTAAGAACGTTGTAGTAAACGTGCGTGTGTCATGGTCATGTTTGTTTCTGCGTCACAGGCTTTTTTATTTTTAGGCCATCTCTCGGTCACGCCGATGTGCTATTAAATGTTGTTTTTTTTCTGTGTGTGAGACCTGAAAGAGGAATTGCTTTAAAATGCGTGTCTGTAGGTTACAGGTCAACGTCGGATCACAAACTTTTAGCATCTGTGCTTTTCCTGTGGATGAGCTCACTTCCTGATGAACAGATTAGATTAAGTTACGAGTCCGAGCACATCCAGAAGAGCTTGTGTCTATGACGCCCAGCATGCTCTGCATCACAACACACACACACACACACACACACACACACACACACACACACACACACACACATCATAGACTGTGTGTATCCTAGGGTCATTTAAAGCAGAGTTTTAACTCAGTTATATTCTTACGCCCTGATTTTTATTATTATGAAAAAAAAATTTGCGCACTAGCATGAGGATGCATAAAGCTGTTTGTGTAGATGTCTCTGGATTTTTGTGAATCTTTTCTGGCATATTAAGGACTGGACACCAGTAATATTCCTAGAGGTTTATGAATGTCTCGGGGTAACAAGTCGTTTTCTTTTCGTATTGTTTAGAAAGAGTTTTTTGGCATCCCTACTACCTTCAGCGTTTCAGATTTCGTTTCGATCACACAAGTTATTCTTCCCAGCAAAATCAACCAAGTTGTGATATCCACACTGCTTTTGGAAATTGAATCTCGATTCCATGAGGCATATGGACTCCCGCTGTTGTCATAGAAACAGCCTTTGGAGACGTGCCAGCTTCTCCCCGCCCCAGCTCTTTTCTCCTTTTCTCTTTCTCCTCTTCACCCACTTTCTCAGCCCCTTCACGTCCTTTAATCTCTCTCTCTCTCTCTCTCTCTCTCTCTCTTCCGCTCTCTTGTTTATTCCCCCCCCCCCCCCCCCATGTTTCTTCATTTGGTTTGTTTGGACACGCCCTTCTACGCAGACAAAGGTGGATTATGCTAGTATGCTGATAATGCAAATGCGACGGCTTGAAACACAGAGGTCTTTCATGGCCTGGAAGAAGAATCAGCATTAGTAATGACGACAGGCCATGACCTAGAAGCGGGGGTCACGTCTCCTCTTTGCTGCACACACACTCAAACACACTCAAACACACACAAACACACACACACACACACATATTCATAATTATTATTATCCCTCTTGTAGAGGACACACTTGAGGGCGCCTGTCGAATATGCGTGTGTGTGTGTTGGCTTGCTAAGGCAGCAGTACCGTATTAATACCTTTTAGCTTAGCTTCTCTAGACGGAACGAGTTCATTTATATTCGCCGAGCATCCTTCAATCTCTAAGCTTACTGGCTGGTAAAAAGGTGATGTCATCACTCTTCCTATTGGTTCCCTTGGACATCATGTGAAGGAGGAGTTGTGGGCCGTGAGAAAAGGGAGGAGGCTGATGGGAGAGAAAGGAGTAAAGGTGAGAGAGAAAGAGAGAGAGAGAAATTGCAATTGAGCGAAAGGGAAGATGCTAACAGGCTATAGGGTGGAGGTTCCTTCGGATCCCGCTACGTTTTCTTCACCGTTTTGGTCACCGAGTGACCTGCTGTCATGTGAGCGCCGGTTTGGGCGTTGATGCAAGGAAGAGAGAGACGGAGCGAGACCGCTGTCAGGCATGAGGCGCCTCATCTGTAAAAGCATCTGTGACTGTAAGTGTCCCTTTAATGCACTGTGTGTGTGTGGTGAGACTGTATGGGAGTAGAGAAACCCTGAGCGTGAGCGTATCGATCGTAGAACAGGGTGTTGTCCGGCCGTCGTTGCCATGGAGAGCACAGCACGGAGATTTCGTTCAAGCTCTCATATGTCTGCATTCCGCTATCCATTCGTGCATGCGTGTGTTTGCTTCGCACAGCCGGAGTGTGTGGGCGTGTGGGGGGGATGTTTGACACGTAGCAGCAGTGCTCTTTGTTTAGCTCAGTGATTATAAGTGTGGAAGGTGAATCTTAACCTGGAGCAGTGCAAAAGGTCAGGGGTTTGGGCTAGAAATTGACAGTCACTTGACTGGACCTCAGGGCGACGAGGGGTCTTAGAGGCGCCGCATACGTTCCAGGATGATTTGCGTGTTGATTCCTACAATATCACTTAATATAATTTAGATGATGGTTACATAAGGTGTGTTAAATAAGAGAGAGAGAGATCGTGAGATCTGCAGTAGAGGAGTTCTCGCCCATCCAGGCCTGAAGTTCGACCCGCCTTGTCTTGTCATAATAATCGAAAGGTTTAGTTAGCATTTCGAAAATGATCCACACCCTGGCTGTAGAATTTATTTTAATTACATTTCAGAAAAGACACTTTGATTTAATCTCCCTGCTTTTCAATACACTTTGCCAACAAGCTTTCGTGTTCCCCTGTTTAAAAAATGTTTGCTAATGCTAAGCTGCGTGCCACGAACGCATCGCTGTCCTCACTTCTTCATCAGAAGTGAATCTTGTAAAGCTGCCTCGCAGGTGAAAATCTGATGGAGCAAGATCAGGACTATACGGGGGACGCTTTAACACCTCAAAAGCAAGTTTTCGCAGAGTGTTGACATTTTTGGGCAGAAACGTGCATCGTCATGAAGTAGCGTCATGGATAGCGGTCCTGCGTTTTTTAATCTTCAGCTCGTCTCACCAGAACGAGCAATGTCGATTGTTGGGGGGGGAAATCCAATACTTCTGGCCCTTGAGAATCCCAGAAAACTGTAAGCGTTGATGAATTTTCCAGCTGATGGTTGACTTAACTTTTTCTCGGACGATGTTTCCGTTCCGTACTCTGCCGTTTCCTCTCAGGCTCAGAGTGACGATCCGTGTCTCGTCACCAATAATGCTTCTCTTTAAGAAAATTTCACCTTCCTTAGGTGTGTTACTCCAAATTCTTTCTTTGTAGATACCTGAACACTACTTCTCTGAGTTGATTTTAGCACCAGGTGCACCCTCAGGACACAAAATACCTGCTGCTCTTCACAAGCAGGGCCTCAATTTTCACTCGTACCACAGTTACAAATAATCTGAAGTAACACGTTCACAACGGCACAGCAGAGACCGGGCAGAGAGAGCGTGGTCTTGAAAGGAAAGCTCTGATATATTAAAAGAGAAGATTTTTGATTCACCCCTGTATAATCTCAAGCGAAAGATGAAATGGAAATCAGAGTCGGCTCTGCTGCTTTAGTCTTCTTGCAGTATGAACTGCAGCATAATAAAACACACCATGAACCGGCGATGATGATGATAATGAGGTAAAGAACAGCCTTAGGGAAGGATTAATGAAACATTTGATTCAACAGGCAAACGGGACTTTATGGTGAACTGCTTTAATAGTTCTAAGACTAAGTGTTAATGAAGTTGATATGTTAAGGAGAGGATGGGTCTGTGTGGATCCTATTGATGAATAGATAGCGCTTTATCTTTTCCAGCAAGGTTTCTGATGTACCACATCGTGTTCGTGCCATCTGTGTCTCTTGTTTATTCACTTGTTTAAATTCGACTGCATGTCGTCCTAGCTGGAGTGTTTGTCTGTATAACAGCGTTACACTGCAGGATTATTATTGTTATTTATTTTGTTTTATTTATTTATTTATTTTTTGCTCAGGTTATGTTGGTACATGTTTTATATTCCATTTTTTTTCTGGGTTCAGGAAAGATTCCTAATGGGTTATATACCTGATTAACTCCTGTGTGTGTGTGTGTGTGTGTGTGTGTGTGTGTGTGTGTGTGTGTGTGTGTGTGTGTGTGTAGTGCAGTGCAGTGCAGCGAGTGGTTCGTGCTGAAGTTGGGTCTGACCACCACCATGAAGTGAACTACATTTAAGCACAAAATAAATAAAAAAAAATTGTTTTGTGAAAATCAGTAGGGAGTAGGAGTAAAATAAATATTATCGAGAAAGGATATTGAACCGACTTGTCATCTAAACAAAAGTAGAACGTAGTAACTTGAACGTCTGAGTATATTGAAATATCTCCATCAACCTAGATCCCATAAACACAATAATAATTTTATTTTTTATTATACAGTCCATCTGATCGTGTAATGATTATTAAGGCACTATCAGAGCAAAAACCCCAGGATACACGGATGGATCAAAATCAGGAAATAAAGTGGCAGTAGCTTTTGCAACAAATCTCATCCATCATGGATTTTACGCATCCCAGATCAAAGTTTGATTTTTTTTTACTGCAGAGACGAATGTTCTGCTTATGGCTTTGAAATGAAATGCATTGAATACATATTGTGACAGGATCTCCTAATAATAACAGACTCAAAATCATGTCACAAAGCATTCGAAGATATAACAGATCATCCAACAATCGTGGAAATCTAAACCAAGTTATAATTTTTAGAACCATTTTTAACATCATTGTATGTTTATGAATCCCTGGTAATGAAGGCAAAACTGCCAATCTTAAAAAAAAAAAAAAAAAAAAGGAGTAAATAAACAAATCTCATTCTCTATACATTTCATAGACTTGAAACGTATTTTAAACGTATAAATAAAAAATCTAAATGGGATCAACGTTTAAATAACAAACTATGAAATAAATCCTGATGTTGCAACAGAACATGTATTTTCTTTTAGTAATCGTTCTGATCAAGTCACTTGGTAAAATGCAGAATAGGATTTTGAGTGTCCTATTCTGCATCTTGTATATCAACAGTGTTCATCCTGTGAGTCCCTTCTGTCCATCAAACATTTTTTTTTATTTGATTGTAAATATTTTACTCCTGTGAGAAATTTGTTTTATTCTGTTGACACTTTTGTCAAGTAAATCCAAACAAGTAAATCCAAAGTTAGTTTTAAAGTTCTTCGAAACAAATTAATCTTTTCTAGTTTTAATATCGAATAACGAAGACTGACTCTCGCCATGAATATTGCCGTAGAAGCTGGCGTGGCGTTATAAAAGAAAGAGGGAAAATATTTCATAAGGTTAAATGATCTGCTGGAGAATTGTCTACATTTGATTTAGATTTCACCTTACATTACGTTTTAGGCGTTCATGACTACGGATTTTAACCTCCGTCTTTGACTTCCTTCAGACCGTAGCTTTGATGACGATGACTCCGTGGATGGTAGCCGCCCCTCGTCAGCCCAGGCAGCTTTCAAAGTACCCAAAGTTCCGAAGAAACCCGCGGAATCAGGCAGCAGCTCCAGAAGACCCAGTGCGACAGGAACCACCAAAATGAGTGAGTACTGGAGTCACCCTCGTACACACGCACATACGCACACGCACATACGCACGCACATACGCACGCACACACGCACACACACACAGATAACTCAAAATTGAGCTGTTAGAGGATGGCATAGGAGGACATGGAGCGCTGTCGAAGTAGCAGGTGACCCTGAGGTTCTACTTGAGGACTTTTAGAAGAAAGCTCATCAGTCAGTCGAGCCTCATTTGGCTGTTTGTGCCTCTCGAACAGGTTAACTTGTTACACTGACTCGGCAGCAGCAGCTATTATCTCTTTCCTCGAAAGCCTGCCTGAAAGGCTGTTCTTTAGAAATGAGATAAAGGGATAAATTGTGTACCAGAAGAAAATTTCGCGCTTAAAGGTAGAAAACAAGACTTGCTTAATCTTTAAAGATTAGACCCCCCCTTTCAGCCTTGCACTTCTTTACTTTCCCAGCATTGCCAGGGCACAAATATTTTTTTTAATCTAGCGGCAAAAAAATACTTGCGGTAAGCACAACAGTAACGGTACTTTTAGTTCAAACGATCATTGCTAGAAAACATTCGAGCTGCCCGTTGAGTCTTTTTTTAAAGATGGCAGTCGCAAACTTAGTTGTTCATGATAACCCCGCCCATCAATTCAATTCAATTCAATTTTATTTCTATAGCCCTTTTAAGAATGGTCATTGTCTTAAAGCAGCTTCACAGAATGAAAAGAAAATTTTTGGAAGTGTGTATATGGGAGAAAAATGTGTCTAGATAATGAGATTGTCCCTGATGAGCAAGCCAAGGGTGACGGCGACGGTGGCAAGGAAAAACTCCCTGAGATGGCAATAGGAAGAAACCTTGAGAGGAACCAGTCAGCTCTAGGAACCGGCTCCTGATGTTAGCGGTTCTTTGTTCTAGTCCAGCAAACTGTCGGTGATGCCATGGAATCGTTTTTTCTCGACTGAAGCTGGTGCTTTGGCTGAATGAAAACAAGGAACTCGATTGATATTGCATTTCAAACTAGCTCCGAAACCAGCTTTGGTGGAAAAGGTTAGTCTTAAGGGAGTGTATGTTTGTCTTTATGTCTCCTGCATCAAGTCTACAACTTGGGGTCTCGCGTACCGTAGCCTTACAGCATAGTCTGACCTGCACCTCCTCAGGATTGTAACTACATGTTGCAGCGACACTGACCGCAACGACTGTGCATCGAATTTCCAGATTCTTCTTCTACACATATTCTTCCGCCTCCTTTGGTCATGGTCGTACTGCCCATCTCCTCTGATGTCTGGAGTAATTTCAGTACAAGTAACTGTTGCTCAGCATCTATTGGCTCCAACTCCAACAAGAGCCGCTCAGTTTCATTCGCATTGTTTGTAGTAAACTACAAAAACTCATCAAGAGTGACTCAGCACATAGAAACCTCATCGCCAGCTAGCGGTCCGGCGGAGTAACTGCAGAGCAACACAGACACACCAACGCACACGTATAAATGTTCTCAACGTGCTTTGTGTTCACAGCGGTCTTGACGCAGAAGCATGAATCAGACTCGAGTCATGTTTATTCCGCAGTGCATCAGTCGAAAGAGCTACAGAAATCCTGGGTGAAAGCCAGTAGTCATTGGCTTTGATTTACGTTCATTGTGATTTTCTACTTGTACTTCAGTTTGTCGATTGCATATTGGAAGAGAGATGCAGAGAAGAAAGTATCGACAGTAAGCGTGTTCTAGTTACCTTAGTGTGGGCTGTAATCCTGTTTCAATGAAGTACTGGTTGAACAGACATGGATCTCATTGAAGGAGATTATTTTGGTTTCATTATTTGGATGACTTTTTTTTTTTTTTTTTTTTACCCCCCCCAAGCTGGCTTATAATTAATGCAACTGCGCAGGTAAGGGTAAAGCTTTTTGTTTAATCTCCTTGTCTTGACACTGCTGGGATTTGAACTCATGACTTTCTAATGAACAGCACAAAATCTGAATCGTGATTTGCGAGGTTAAAGTGGCATATGATTTTTTTTTCTTCATTCCTGCTTTTCTATGAAAACTTCAGGAGAAAAAATGGTTTAGGTCTAAAGGTGTAAAGTGCTGTTAGACTACTTTATCTAGTTTCTGAGTAAATTTATTCCAAAGTAATAAAGTCTTTTCTAATAAAGATGTGGTCAGCAGTGTTTATCTGAGAGCGCTGCTAGTGATATTTAGTGTAAGTTGTCCTCACATTCCTTAAGATATAAATAAAATATCCGTGAAGAAGAGCGCCTCGGGTCTCTGTGGATCCAAACAAATAAAGTGACCAGCTATCTATTCTATATCTATTTTCTTTCTTAAAGTTCTTCTTTACTTACCAAAGATGTATTAGATATAATCATATTAATTAAAATTATCCCTTGAGAGAGACTGCATTGTTGCCTGAAAAAACAAATTGTATTATCTTAACAGAGATATATTAGTAAAGTAGGTGTACTTGCGACTTTGTTTGCATGGAATTTAATCGCAGACTCGTAAGCGCGATTTAAAAAAATGTACAATGGCATCTGTTGAATTTTGGAAAGAACTATAATTTTTACATCTTGCAGCAAAGTGCATGAAATGAAGGTGTGAGATCGCATTTAAGTTGATTTCAATTAAGCGCACACAAGCGTGTATAAAAAATGAAGAAAAAACGTACAGTGCCATCTGTCGAATTTTGAGATTAACTATTAATTTATTCAAAGTCTATTATTATTATTATTACCATTATTATTATTATTATTTATTTTTATATATTTTTTATGAGTTTTTAGGGAGTTTTCCATTTAAGTTTCAAAGTAGCATATCTTCTGTTCCCGCGATTAAATAAAGCCTATATGTTACCTTGGCTAAATACACCTGTGAAAAACCCATTTAAATTTGTTCAGTAGTTTTTACACAATGCGTGCAGAAACAGACAAAAATTCCAAAAACCATCTTGATGTTCTATTACTCATCTTGCGTCCATTCAAATTATTATTTTTTTTTTACAGATATCTTCAATGTACAGACTTTACAGTTTTTACAGACTTTACGGTTTACTTTACAGTTTTATCATATGTTGCACACTCATAAGCGCGTATTAAAAACTGACAGACAGACAAAAATTCCAAAAACCATCTTGGTGTGTTCTATTACTCATCTCGCGCTGCTCTAAATTAATTTTTTGGTGCAAATATCTTCAATGTACAGACACGCCAACTTTACAGTTTTATTATATGTATAGATATTGTACATTCTTTCACTCACTGAAGATGTTGGCAAGATTGAAAAAAAATATCCTGTAGCTGTGTATGTGTGGTTGAGATTCACTCTGTAACAACTGAGATTTTAATAACAGCCATAATGTAAAAAAAAAAAAATAAATCAGAGTGCATTTATAAAAGTTCCAGGCGAATCCTTAATTGAACTCGGCTCTGTAAGAGGGCCAGTCCACAGCAGGATTATTATTATTGTGCTAGAACAATGTCCTGTAATTTGATGTCAGGGGTGAGTTCAGGCTATTCCTGCCCAGCTGCTCCTCTCTAGCTGCTATATGAAATGCCCTGGTGGAAAACTTTGGCCTGCTGCCTGTGTACTTGTGGTTTGGGTGAAACGTGTGATATATAATATATGCAGACTTAATAGAGAGTCGATGGATAGAGAGAAATGTTTGGACGTGATTAGCATTATGGAATATATGTCCGTTCTATTTTTAGTCGGTTTTGACGTTTCACGCAAATTCTTATACATTCAGGTTACGAACTTTCGAAGATATGAACATGTGTTTGTGTATGTTATTTATTTAATTGTTAGTTTATTTGACAGCGACGTTGTACATTAATTTACATATCTGTAAATGTACCAGAATTAGCCAAACGCTAAAAGCAGCAGCGATGACACTGGTACAGCTAATAAGCTCCAATCAGTAATGGATGAGACAGAAGTTAAAATAATTGAGAGAACGGGGCCAGGTGAAAAGATGGCAGACATTCTTTCAACCATCAGCACGATTCTGAGGAATACTGTACTGGAATGTACTGTGTATAGCCAATTGCGTTAGCATCCTAGTACCTAGACAATGTTTGTTTGTTTGACTTAAGAACAAATTGGACTTACAAACGATCTCTCGGAACGCAACTCTTTCGTATGTCATGAACTTACTGTGCCATGCTTTACCTTTTGTAACCAAAAAAAGCTTCTGCTCTTAAAGTCTGAGTTTGCTGTTTGAAGGTGGCACCAACGGCCATCCTGAAACTCAACTGCTTGCTTCGCATTTCATCAGGGACGAAAAGGCTTACGTAAACTTCCTGATTCCACACACAAGCAATTATCCGGTCAGGTTTTCGCTCAGCAGGATTTTTCACTCAGCGGGTCTCTTCAGCTGACGTTTGTTGATCACACGTTTGTTTCGCAGTCTGAGCCGTCCATCCCATGCACACTCAGACGGGGGTTGATGCCCCTCGGGACCTGAGATTGACAGCTCTGTAATGCAGAGAAAGACGTCATTAATTGTCCATTAATGTGTCAAGTCTTTAAATCCATAAATTGTACCACAATGCAGTATGGATAGGACATTATCCTCTTCTTCTAAATATGATGCACAGAACAGAGGGAACCCCTATTTTGGTCTTGCACCGGTTTCCATAGAAACAATTCAGTGTGTGCTCAGTTGCTATGGAAACAGTCGCAACCGGCACTTACCTCTCTGTCTCTCAGGGAGCACTGTTAAAAATGAGTTTTCTCTTCCAGAATGTGTAATCGTGCAAGGGTGAGATGAAACTTTAGATATGATCATAACTCTTTCTTGAAAGATTCTGCATTTATGTCTGAATATCAAATTGGGATCTTGTGTATAAAACCAGCAGCCATTTTGGCTAAAAATACACAGAGACACATTAATCCTGTTATTCTGTTACAATGAATACGGCCAGTATCTCATAAAGGAAAGACAAAACTTTAGCTTAGAAGTAAAAACGTCAGCTTTTTCGTCTTGTATTTGTTTTAGAATGACATTGACTTTCCATATCCTTCAATGTGGAACAGATGAAAAGTATTAGATCACAGTCAGGTCTCCTGGCTATTAAACATCCTGCTTTGCTTTATATTTAAAAGGCCAGTAAAAGAAATTGTGAACCTGACAGATGCCTTCCCTGCAGGTGTGTCTAAAGATGGAGCCGCAGCCGGGGCCGTAGACGAGGAGGATTTTATTAAAGCGTTCACAGACGTACCTACAGTTCAGGTAAGATCACACTCACTCACTCTCTCTCTCACATACATTACATCGGCTGCAAATATTAAAAGTTTGATAGCCAATCTTAATACAGTGTACAGAATAATCTGTCTGAAGGTGCATGGTGTGATGTATATATATTTTTTTTCTGTCCTTTATCTTATAGATCTACTCCACGCGTGATCTGGAGGATAATCTGAACAAGATCCGAGAAATTCTCTCTGATGATAAACATGACTGGGATCAGAGAGCTAACGCAGTGAGTGTTCGAGTCCTAGAAGCAGACACTTTTGAAGATAGCAGCTGATTAGAAGAGTACACACAGAGATATCCGCTTGGGCATTTAGTCTGTTTTCTTGACTGACATGCATTTATATCTTTCATTTGCATCCAGTCATGATGGTACAGAATTAAAAGCCATGTGTAAGCACCGGTTATCGAATATCTATAAACATGAGTGAGTAACTGGTTAATCATTAGGAGGAGGGGCAAAAAGTGAGGATAATTAAAAAAAAATCTATTAAATCAATTAAAATTTTCCTACTTTCGTCTTTTATCTTTTGTCAAACAGATCTGCAGCCTCAATTTACCAGCAGACACAGCATGTTTGATAAAAATTCTAGTTTATTTGTATTAAATAACATTCTTGTGAAATTTGTATGTTTTTTAAATTCCTGATCACAAAGTTATATCCTGTTTATTTAATAAACCACTAAATGGAGCAGGAGTAAAAACAGAAATGAATGGAACAGCATCCATCTTAAAATGAAAACCAGGCAGGTAGCATGTGTCATGCCTGCATGAGAGTAAAAAACTCTGCCTCTAAGACTTTTTCAGTCCTAATCCACACCTTTATACAAGCCAACACTGCTACCCGTGTGTCTATTTTCTTTTTCAGAGAGTGTAACAAATAACCAAATAATTTTTCCTTTGGAAAACTGGCATCTTTTAAAACTTGGTATTTAAACACTCATGCACACCTGTTATATGGGGGCAAAAAAACATGCACACAAATTACACTGCAACAGTAATTTGATCAGGCAGAGCACTTCAAGGAGAATGTACGTCTTTTGCATTGTGATCAGAAATACCGGCAGGTACAAACAATTTGTAGACATCTAGTAGCTAAGCACATTTTTCATTGATTGTTTCTGTATTTTTGTCGTATCATTAAAATTATTTCTGGTGAAGCCCAATCATAGCTAGTTTCTTTTTTTAAAACTTATTAGCTAATTTGTAATCATGATTGGCTACAAAAATTGGGACAGTAAAAGTTTAAAACACGTCATAACCTTTAAGACAGTTGCACCACTCGAGAGTCCGTACGGATCAGATGTTAAAGCTGCGTTTAAGTGAGAGTTACAGTGCTGGTGCTCTGCTTGTTTTTGCATGTTTCTGCATGTTTGTGGATGCTTTCACTCCCTTGCGTGTTAAAGGTTTTAATCTGTCCTGAGTATTATTGAGTCTGCCCCTTGCATAGTAGTATAATCTACAGTGTAAGGTAGTTTGTTTAACTGTGGTCCAGAACAAATGCAGGTGACGTATGAAGCTTTTTTTCCCCCACACAGTATTGTTTTCATGAGAAGACCTTAAGCATGGTATAAGGTTCAGATTTCCTAGAAGGTTGTAATACTGACTAAAAGGATTACTCTGTTGGTCTTTGAAAATTATTATAATTATTATTTACATTCGTTTTAGTACATTTTAAATCTTTGCTAACTCAATTCTCTCTTTTTCGTTTCAGTTAAAGAAGATCCGCTCTCTGCTGGTCGCAGGGGCGAAAAACCACGACTGTTTCTACCAGCACCTACGCGTCCTGGACGGCGCGTTTAAGCTTTCAGCTAAAGACCTGCGATCGCAGGTGGTGCGAGAGGCCTGCATCACTGTGGCGTGAGTGACCGACAGATAAGCTTTATTTCAGAGCAGTCACTTCACTCAGCCTAATTAAGAAGTTGAAAATAAGTGAAAGCATAAGGAATTGCAAGGAAAGTTATTTGTTTAAATGTACCAAACTAGGAGGGAAAAAAGGATGCTGGATAAGATTAGTGAACTTTTTTTCTTCTTTTCTTTCATTCTGATTTGTTAGCTGTTTGTGTCAGCACGCTTTTTAGTTAGTTAGTTTGTTTGTTTGTTTGTTCTCTTTAGGCACCTGTCCACGGTGTTGGGGAACAGGTTTGATCATGGAGCAGAGGCCATCGTTCCTGTGTTGTTTAATCTCATTCCCAACTGTGCAAAAGTTATGGCAACCTCTGGCACTGCAGCAATTCGCATCATTATACGGGTGAGGACGCCTCAGTGTTTAGTCGTTTTTGATATGTAAGAAATAAAGCACTGCTCATATGATGCAGCACTGATGAAGTAGGCTGTTATCACCCCAAAGTTTATAATTTTTTGACAACGGCATGTCCATGTGGGTTTGATTTGTCTTTAATATTATAAAGAATAACATGTCATAAATTAACCATTTTTATAGTTAGATTTCATGTTGGGAAACAGCCGTAAGGCGAGTTAGTTCCTGTTTTCATTTAATGGCAGCTACAAACAGTTATTTCTCATAGTTTTTTCTTTTTGTTTTCTCAGTTATTAAGACATAAAACTATAGCCTGCCACATTTATTGAGGAACTGAAAAACACAATACAACGCTCAACAGAATGCTGATCGTGATGACTTCTTACATCAACGTGAAATACTTGGGCTTATACAAGATGATAGGACACTCAAAAGCTACACACACATTTTTTACTGTTTAGTGAAAATCCTCCACAGTGTTCATCATGCAGAACCCATCTGTCCATCAGACATATTTTATTTGACATGGTTTATTCTGTTGACACTTTTTTAAAAAAGTTTTTAAACAAGTAAATCTCCAAATGTAGTTTTAAAGTTCTTAGAAAAAATTATTTTAAAAATCTTATCTACTTGTAATGTTGAATAACAAAAATGACTCTTGCCACGAATATAGCCATAGAAGCTGGCATGGCATTAAAAAAAATAAAGAAAAAATTAAATAGACATGTATATTCGGATTTAGATCCTATGGAGCATCTGCCATATCTGGTGGAACCCCGGCATACGAATGCCCTCCCTTATGAGCCTTAGGAATTAAAATTTTGCAAGGAATTCGCATCAGCATAAGAAGCATTTTCGGCATATGAACCAAACTTTGGCTAAAATGTGACAATTTGTACGTCCAGGAGCCATTTAAAACTTGTTTGCGTCAATGAAAAGCCAAGGGAAGCTAGTTTACGAATTTTGCAATATTTTGCAATATTTTTTTGCATTTTGCACAAGATTTAGTGTAGACATATGACCATAAAAAATGGCCCGAAAAATGTAGCAAGAAAAAAAGGGAGACAATTTCAGTTTTGGCTAAAAAGCATCCGGTGCCAAGTGGAATCATAAATGAAGGTTAATTGACGTTTAATGTCTATTTATTTCGTATTTTAGTGTTGGAAATTGGTAATATTTTTGGGTGGCAGGAATGGATTATCTTCTGCAATTACATTATTTCCTGTGGGAAAATTCATATCGCAATACGAATTTTTGCACTAAGAACTCATCTCCGGAACGGGTTAAATTCACATGTCGAAGTTATGCTGTAAGTCCCTTTGGATGAGCTGTTGTTATACAAGCTATAGTATTTAAAACAGGTGTCAGAGATGCTGTTATAGAATATTAATAGACAGCGATGGACCAACCGGGTCTGGGAATTCAACAGCACTGGGGTGTAAATCCAGTTTAAGTTGTCTGCCCAAAGAGAATTAGAAGAGCCAAAATGAACAAAAACCCATTTAAAATTCTAAGAAAATAAAGCTTTTATACAGATATAAAATGTTAAAGCATATACATATAGTAATAACAAAAAATTAAGTGGTCAACCACACATGTACGATTTAATAGATGTTTACTGTTTGTTTTTGTTTGCAGCACACACACGTTCCCCGTCTGATTCCTCTCATCACAGGAAACTGCACGTCAAAATCCGTGGCTGTAAGGAGGTGAGACGACAGCAGCGCCACTCAACACCAATTATGTGCTGAAACACTAATCATGTGCAATTACCTCATTAGTAACCCTCTGACTCCTCCCTCAGGCGCTGTTATGAGTTCTTGGATCTGCTCCTGCAGGAGTGGCAGACTCACTCTCTGGAGAGGTATACAGAAAAGCAGAACTACAGGGAAGTATTTTCAAGTTTCTATAGCACTTCCTCATGCTCTCTCTCTCTCTCTCTCTCTCTCTCTCTCTCTCTCTCTTTCTCTGTCTGTACTCTTCAGGCATGCAGCAGTTTTGGTAGACAGCATAAAGAAGGGAATCAGAGATGCCGACTCAGAAGCTCGAGTGGAAGCTAGAAAGTACGGCTTCATAACTTCAGTGGACTTTAAATTATGAATATTTCCTGAATTAGGATTAATGTAGATTTTTCTTCTTCTCTCAGGGCCTACTGGGGGTTGCGGTCTCATTTCCCCACAGAGGCGGAGTCTCTGTATAACTCGTTAGAATCGTCCTATCAAAAGACACTTCAGTCTTGCCTGAAGAGCTCGGGCAGTGTGGCGTCACTCCCGCAATCGGATCGCTCCTCCTCCAGCTCGCAGGAAAGTCTCAAGTAAGAAGCACGCATGTACAGGACACTTCACCAAGCATATCATTAGGCAATTTTTCTAGACAGAAATTACTTGAAATAATGGGACATTTTTCCAGTGACAATAGTTAAGCTGTTGTTAGTTTGCTCAAAAACATACGCGTGTGCTAGACATCTTAATGACGATAAGAATTAAGATACACTTTGATTAAATAAAATTTGCATTTAATGTAATAATTGTAAGGAATAACTTTTTCCTTAATAATCACTTAATGAATGAGGGCTGCCCAAGTATTTGTCCACACTTTTTAAAAGTCTGACCAGGGGAATGATGTCATCTGCACTCGATTAACTAGTAGCAGACCGTTCTCTTATGTGCTAAAATGCCCCTGCCGTGGATTTCCCCCCTACATAAACACTATAAAAAAAAGTTGTCTGAATGATGATGCAAAAATATAAAATTCACAAAATTCGCTTATTATTATTTTTATATTAGATATTTTTTTGTTGTTGTTGTTTTTTGGGGGGGTCACAGAACCAACTAAAAAAAAACTTTAAAACTCATGATCTTATGAATCTTAATCCTTAACCCAAAACAGTTATTTTTGTTTGTTTGTTTGTTTGTTTGTGTTTTTCTTGCTGATATGTGTGTATAGTTGGTTTGAAAAAACTGTTTTGGGTTAAGGGTTAATGGTCACATAAGCAAAGAAAAAGCACAGTTTTATAAGATCATTAGTTTTAATGGTTTATTAAAATGTAATATTGCACAATGCTGAGCCCCTTAAATATTTATTAAAACATAATAATGCAAAAAATGTCTTAAAATGCTCTGGTTTTTAAGGACATGCTTGTACACCAAAGCGTGTTTGGGAAGGGTTGGATCTCTGAAATGTGAAATGAATAAAAATATCAAATATAAATCAAAATACTGTGTTAAAGGTCATAAGTACTGCATGTGTTGTTTGTTGTATGTAGTCGACCACTTTTGTGCCGACCCGTTTCGCTGTATATTTCAGACCTGTGGGGAAACACTGACTTGGGTCAGGAAATGGGTTTCCATGATTATGCTCTCACATTTTGTACAGAATTTGCACATTTTTAGAGTTGGCCTGTTTTATTTATATCCGCCTGCATAACGATGACACAAATAAAAAAGCAAACTTTTTTCAGCAGTACTATTTTTTTTATTTAACTTTATTTTATCGTTTGTTTATACGGTATTGTATGTTACCTGATATGGAAGTTGTACGCAGGAGCCAAATAACAAGATGCCTGGAATCGGTGCCATCACGCTTCTAGGGAATAGTAAGACATGCAAGGCCAGAGTGACAAGTCACCTCTATTGCACCAAACTAGTGCTTGATTCTCACCTTATTGATCAGGAGCTTGAGATCTACTGTATATTGTGTGATTTGAAAAAAAATTATAATCTTGATCCATTCTGGATTTTTTTTTCTTCTTATTTCCTTTTTTCCTTTTTTTTTTTTTTTTAGTCGACCATTGACCACCAAATGGTCAGCTGCTCCAGGCAGAGGTGAGTAGATTGTTTGAGACTGTCTGATTTTTGATGTAAAACTTAAGAAGTTTCTTTCATACAAGATTAATCACTGTTTTATGTTACATGATTGTTTCCCAGTTCCAGTCAGCTCCAAGTCATCAGGCTCACCAGGTTCCCTGCAGCGATCCAGAAGCGATGTGGATGTAAACGCAGCAGCCAGTGCTAAAGCCAGACACGGTGGACAGACAGGAGCCGGCCGCCTCACTACAGCTTTACCCCCAGGCACCTATGCCTCGCTAGGTACCTGCTCAGAAATGCTCAGGGAAAAGCTTTTCACTGAACGCTGAAACGTCCTTTCACCTCCCTCACAAACTCACACATCTCTCCTTTCTCTTTCTCTTTGGGAGTGTTCTTCAGTTTTACTCCCTTACTTGGAATTAAGTGATCTGAAGTATGTCCATGTTCTTTAAAGTTGTATGTGCGCATGTTTCTGAACTGTGTGTTCGTCTGAGTGCATACTCTTTCTCTCTCTAACTGGTTTGCTGTGCTCCTCCCTCTCTCTCTCTCTCTCTCTCTCTCTCTCTCTCTCTCTCTCTCTCTCTCTCCTCTGGCTTAAAGATGATGCCTCTGATAAGGATGGTAAGATCAAATTGTAGACATCCCGTCCAGCCATCTGCTTTAGCTTATCTGTTTTTCCATTATTCTTTTCCTCTCTCTCACTCTCTCTGTGGTCTTTCTTTCCTAATTCACACTTTTGCCATTCCTGTCATCATGTTCTCATGCTTTCTTGGTGGACTTTTGCAGATCTTTCTTACAATCGCGTACATAAATTACACAGAGGTTCATTATCTATTTCCAATGGAAAACTTTGCATACGTAGATGGACCTCTGTGTCGCGTATTAGTCTCAGAGCTTTCTGGTGCAAATCCATATCACTCCTCCACAATCCTATTCTTTGTGCTTCTTGTTTGTGCTGCAATGTTGCTGCACCCTGCTGGAGAGAAGCAGTACTGCAGACTCTTGCTTCTTCTGACTGGAAATGTGAATTATGTTCAGCCTTTTAATCTGGAAGTCCTCCATGCACATTTCTTTTTCCTAATGCGTTGTTCCATCTGCCTACTTAACCTTTGTGCTGATTGTCAGTTAACCTGTTTCTCTAACATTGAATTTATCTGGCTACCAACAAGAAAGTAAAAAAAAATATATATATATATATATATTTAGTTAATGAATTCTGTGTAGTTAATTGTGATAATTCACAGTATTGTTTGGTCCAAAATAGAGCATTTCACAGCTTTTTACTCCTACCACTGTGCTTGTGCCTAGTAATTTCTTTGGATTTGTTAATGCATATTGAAAAGTTTGGTTTTTCAATACAGTCTTCAGATTTTAGTGTTTTAGTCCTGAGGTAATTATGACCACCAGATCAATGGTCACTAATTTAAATTTAATGTTCCAGTCACCATTTTAGCATTTATATTATCATATTAAGGTTAATATTGAAATATTTGTCACATGCTCTTTAGAGCACAGTGGATTTATTATTATCATTTTTTTTTCACACATCTCAATTAGGAAGCTGTGGTCAGAACACAGAGTCAGCCAGGGTAGAGCTCTCCCTGGAGCACATGGGGTTGCTCAAGGGTGCAACAGTGGAAACTTGCCGATACTGGGGCTTGAACGCCCGACCTTCAGATTAGTAACCCCGAGCTGTAACCATTTGAGTCACATAACATAAACAACCCTGACAGCACTTATATTTAGACTTGTTTTTTTTTTTTTTTTTTTTGTTTTTTTGAGCAATTTTAAAGGGACAGAAACAAATTGGAATTTTTGTTTGTGCGTTTTTAGGTCGACTGCGAACTAAGCAGACGTTATCAACCCCATCAGGAATGAGCAGCACTCAGGTGGACTCGAGAGCCCGAAGCAGGACTAAGATGGTATCTCAGTCCCAGCGTAAGTACTTGCACATGGACACCAGTGATTCAGACACTTGTATGAAGTTGTGCACACATCAGATCACTCTTTTATGTGTACAGGTAGTCTACTTACGAACGAGTTCCGTATAATTCTAAATATTGGTGTACTGCAGTGTTTATTTCTTGTACGATACATGTGAGCTACTTGCGCATTATTTTCACATCTACGGATGGTCGTATCTGCAGAAATTCACAACTCAAATGTCTGTAAGTCTGGGACTACTAACATATATAAACAAACTCAGTTGTCAGTTCATTCAGTGCGTTTGATTTGTATCAATTATCGACTGCTATTGTTTATTTTATCAGGTAACATCTTTGCTGGTGATCGATTACTGACTAAAGTGTGCAAACTTTCACCTACATTCTTACCCCATTTATCACTGGAAAGGGATTGTTGTATGACCAGCAGCATTTACACTGACATGGTAGTGGATGCTGCGCTGGTACAAGCAACAACAGTGTCATTTGTCACTTGAACTGTGTACTGTGACCTGAGTACACTTCCTGTCACTTAATTAGATGCACCTACTTTAAAGGCTTACAGTTGCACCGTTTCATATTAGCGAGCACAGAGGGTATGTAGTTCGCAGCTTTTCTTTTGCAGACAGGCGTGATTACTGCTACCGATAGCAGAGATGATTTTATATGTGCCCCAGAAATGGACATTTTTCAGTGTTATACGGTCTTGTTTCAATCATTTAAAATGTTAATTATTCATATTTCTTCGAGTATTGTTAATTAAATTAGTGTAAGCTTTTAGAAGCATATACTCTGTAGAAATTGTTGCTTAAATTGGTTTTTGGTAAAAGCTTAAAAACCTGAAAAATCTGTACTGTCCGTAACCATGTCAAATTCATATTGCAGTATCATAACAATTTTGCTTTTTAGAATAATACACTTTTTCAGGTTTATGTCTTTTCATGTGAAATTTAAATGGCCAAGTTTCATCTGAATGACAGTTAAGATCGTTGAAAGATTTGAATTCAAAAAAGTTCCGGAGACTACATGAAAGGGTATGAAACTGTATTTAGCAAATGTGTTTCTTTTTATTTGATACAAATATAAATGTGTATGCATAATTACAAAAAAAAAAAAAAACTAAGCATGGATCAGGAGAAGTATTATGAAAAATGGTGTTATATGATCCTATCAAAAAAATTTACTTTTGCAACCTAGGTGAGACACTTAACGTTTGAGCACCAATACCAGGTTTTTTGGCTGTTTATATGTCAGTTATAATGTATATTATATTAAGTAGTTAAGTGCAGAAAATTTCCTAGCCATGATTCGATACAAAGCCTGTTAGTTCAGTTTTTGGTTTCGGCTCACACTGACATTAATACTCTTGATTCATTTTCTGTTTGAGAGAGGGGAAAAAAAAAAGGTAAAATTATATTAGAAATACGACCTGGTGAGGCAGGGGTGCAGTAATCAAAGTACAAAGATCACAAAGCCGTGCTCAGATTGCGGATGTCTTGTTGAAATTTAAACTAACGAATAATAATAATATATTTTTTTAAAGAAATACTGTATATCGTACATGAAATATTTTTAATCTGTCTTTTCTGTAATTGTTAGTCATTCTGTGCGCACCCTTGTCTGATGGCTGTGTCCACGGAGTCAAATGCACTAGGTGTTTGTTAAAACAAATTAAATGCTGCATGCGTCAAAGGCGCCCTCATGATTTCAGAGTCACTGTAGGATTGACGCTTGTCCCGTCTCGGTTTCGTCACTTCTCGCCTAAATTTCGTGCCTAAATAGGAAAATTTCAATTCAGATCAGTCTCGATGCTCAGTCAATGAAAAAATGTAAAAAAAAAATCTCTTTGGCACTGCTCAACCTGTTACACTCATACCAGTGCAACAACCAGTACGATGCCATTACATACCAAACGATAAACACACACTTTTATTATAATAGTCAAATTCACATGCACATTTAAGCAATTAACACACTATTAAAGATTCCTATACACAACATATAAGTGTGTGCCACTTGCCGTAGCATACACTCTCTGTCCAAGAGCACAGTGTGTGTGTGTGTGTGTGTGTGTGTGTGTGTGTGTGTGTGTGTGTGTGTGTGTGTGTCTGTGGTACTATCCTGCTGTCGGGATGTAACACACGGCTCCTTCCAACTGTTTCTGTGCCTCTAGGTTCCGACGATTCCGATTGCACGCCAGGTACCCTCGTCTGACGTGTTGGCGAGTGTGTTAGTGTGTGCGAGCGAGAGTGAGCTTGTGTGCGAGTGGTTACCTGCATGCTGTGTGGTATTCACTTGGGTGTGTTGGTGTGAGTCCATTTCTGCCTGTAGGACAATTGAGAGCCAAACACACTCCTGCAATCTCACAAATTTAATGTGTGTGTGTGTGTGTGACTCATCATCGACTTAAAATGAGGCATTAAAGCATTCATTTTGCCTTAAAGAGAAGCATACATCGGCGACATCGAGAATCATAAAGTGCGAGAGTGTCTGTTAGGGATTTCATCGTCTTTCATCATCTTTATTTATTTTATTATTTTTTTCCTTCACAGCTTACCGCAGTGTCGTTCGGCAGCTTTCTGAATCTCTGTGCGCTCTTGACATTTGCTCCTTTTTTCTTTCTAGGCTTATATTTTGATTCACTCATACATTGGATTGCTCAAGCTACTGTACATGCATGTTTTTTTTTTTTGTTGTTTTTTTAGTTCATAATGCATTGCTTCGTTTTTAATGTGCTTCTCCTCCTTCTACCTAACGGGCCTCACGGCTCTCCTTCCACTTCCTATGATTTTGGCCCATGATTATTGACTCAGGATCACAGTCTGCTACACCTTCTGGTGGTAAGAATTTCCACATATTTTACCCATCACACCAAACTCGCCCTTTTTTCTTGTTCTTCTTCTTTTACACACCTTACCACTGGGATCTACCCGTCTTTTCCTTCGTGGTTGATGGAGACACATGGACGTCGCTGTCCACTCTTACACTCGGTGCTGCACGTACACTGTACAGCTTCTCTGCCTGGCTTGCTCTGAGTGCCTTAACGACGGTCCTTAAAATTTAATGAGAAATTTCTGCTCGAATTCTGTTAGTCTTGCATCTTGTCAATCATTGTAAAGGAATCATTTCTGATGGAAACTGGAAACGTACTGTATTTGGCGTTGCAGAGAAAAGTCTGGAGGAGCTGGTCCATGTTTGTGTGTTCATTAGTGTTAGAAGAGATTTCTGCTGTGCACTGGCCACATCTCTTTTTTTTTTTTTTTAGTTTGGTGACACCACATAATTTTTTTTGTGTGTGTGAATTCTTGTAGTGCAACTTCCATCCTAGTTGTAAAAGTACAGATATAGTAAACTTTGGCTTTCAATAATAATTGTTATTGTGACCGTTAGTTACTCTCTCTGTGCCGTTCATTAGTCCAAGTAGTGTGTGTGTGTGTGTTCTGTTTGTTCTATAAAGGAACGTTCCAGTGTTTTTCAACTGAATCTCTGTCTGCTGACCACAAGTGGTCATGAGAAAATATATATTTTTTTAAATACTGTATATACACTCACCATCCACTTTATTAGCTCATTCATGCAATAAGCCAATCAGCCATCCATCGTGTGGCAACAGCGTTGTTTATAAAATCATGCAGATACAGGTCAGAAAATTCAGTTTAGTCTGCCTTTTAAATCGAGCCTTTAAAAAAAAAAAAAAAACGGGGGAAAATATGATTTGGTCTTTGTGCTTGTTCATGTTGTTGTTGTCGTTGCCAGCTATGCTATTTCAGAAACTGCTGATCTCCTGTGATTTTCACACACAACAGTCTTTAGAGATCACACCGACTGGTGCGACAAACATGAATCCGGAGAGCATTGGTTCTGCAGACATCTTGTCGACGAGAGAAGACTAGCCGATATGATGGCTTCGGTATCTCAAATATCCACTACTTACAGCTACGGTATGGTGAGCGGAAAAACATCTTAAAATGGACAATGTGATGAACCAATAGGAGGATGGCCTGCAACAGGAGAAGACCACATTCAGAGCTCAGAATCACCAAGAACGACCAAAGAGCGTTTTTTTTCTTAATATTTTGTGTATCTGGAGACTGTTGTGCATGAAAGTCTGAGAAGAACAGATGTTTGTGAAATGCTCAGATCAGCCCATCTGGCACCAACATCACAAAGATCAAATTTTCCCCATGATGTTGTTTGATGTGATTGTTAACTCTTAATCTCTTGACCTTTATCTTCATGATTTTATCCTTTGTGTTGTAATAAATGTATCGTACCAAAGTGTTACTAATCAGGTGGAAACTGAGTGTATGATGTATGTATACAGAGTCAGCCAAAAAAAAAAATATACCCACTTCAGGAAAAGAAAAATAGTATGATGTATATTATATTCATATAATAGTAATAATATTTCATCTTATCATATATTAATATATATTGTATAGCAATACGATTAGTATAAAATATTTAAAGTTTTTCTTTTCCTGAAGTGTGTATACCTTTTCTTTTCTTTTTTTTTGTTTAGCTTACTCTGTATATATACAGTAAATGTGGTGTAATAGAGATTAGATTGGAAAACTTTGGAGTGTTCTTTTAATTTAGGAAGGTTCTAATCTCTTTTTATTCTCTCTCTCTCTCGTGTCTTCTCTCTGTTCAGCGGGCTCTCGCTCTGGATCCCCAGGCCGCGTGTTGGCCAGCACAGCTTTGAGCACGCTGAGTACAGGCGCCCAGCGGGTAAGCGCCGCCCCAGGCTCACAGAGACGCAGCAGAATCCCTCGCAGTCAGGGCTGCAGCCGCGATTCAAGCCCCACCCGTCTGTCCGTTGGTAAGCACCAAACCGCTATGTCTGTCTGTCTGTCCGTATCTAGCTCTGCGTCTGTGATGACACAAGGAAGTCGCTTTGGATTTTTTTTCCCCCTCATTTTTGAATGTGATTGATTAATTAAAAAAAAAAATTATAATCTCTTGAATGTTGTTTGAGTCATTTGTACTCTTAAATTGTTTAGAGTTTTTGATTTGCTGCTTGCAAAGTGTGAAGTTTTTTTTTTTTTTTCCTTTTTAAATCCTTTGCTTTGTGATTGTGGGCTTTAACGTTGGTGGGAGGGTTACAACCTTCAGCAAATCGTATTCTTACCGCTCTTAAAATCTGCTTTTTTGATCAAAGCGCCATCAAACGTCAGCCACATCTACAACGGAGCAAAAGGAGGTATGCTTTCTGCGCTTCTTTCTTTATTTCTTTCTTTCATCCATCCCATAACGATAACCTGTCCGTCTCGGTGCTGGCTGGACTCGCAGAGGTATTTAATGGTTATTGTGCTGCTTTCGCCTGCTTGGAAAGACGGGACTCGCTCTCGTATTAACCTGCTGAGCTAATTCACAGGGCTGAATCACACAGGAATGTAGACGCAAATTTAAAAAGAAAAAAATAGCTACAGTTCACAAGAATAAACAACAGATCAGCATCTCTAACTTCTCATCCTTTTTCCCATGGAGTCTCCAATTTTCCATTTAATTTTAGTGCCTGAATTGCTAACACAGGTTTTGTACTATATATACAAACAGAATTTTATGCATCTGTAATGTATGTAGATATTCAGCGTGAAGTAAGTCAAGGTTTTTAAAATAGGACATCAATTCATTACTAGTGTAGTCTCTTGCTCTGTTTCATTGCTTTACTGTTTTGTATGTTAAGCTTGTTCTTTCTCTCTTATCCTCCCTTGTCCCTTTCTTTCTGTCTCTGCTGTAATATTTATGGCTCTGTGTGTCCCTTTCATTGTTTTCTTCAATCTTTTGTTTGTCTTTTCTTATTCCTGTCCCTTGTGTTGGGGTGGGTCAGCGCGGGGTAGTCGTATACCGCGGCCTAGTGTGAGTCAGGGCTGCAGTCGCGAGGCCAGTCGAGAGAGCAGCAGAGACACCAGCCCTGTGCGCTCCTTCACACCGCTCGGTGAGTAGCCACAGCCATCGCTGCAAACAGAACCACATACAAGCTGTGGCTCCACAGGGGTAGGAAGTGGATTTTAAAAAAACAAACAAAAAAAGTCATCTATGGCTTTTTAATATTTTTGTGCATGTACGCTACTCTCATGGTAGCTTCCTGGACCTGAATGTAGCTTTTTTCCCTTCATGTGCCTTTTTTAAAAAAATTTTTTTAAATCAAACATCATGGTCCATCAAGTTAAATAATGTGAAGTATTTTGGCTGAAGTTTCAAATTTTTATTTGTTCCAGTGTGTGGGGGGAGGGGGTTTCTTATCATTCATTTAAAAAAACATATGCAGATGTGATTCAGAGGGATCACAATCATGCATGCTGCCTTTTAGGTTTTCCTTTGTTTTATGCTGCAAGAAGAGGCCTTTGATGTTTTTTATGCGACCCACTAGATAGGTTGCAACCTTCGAGTCAAAACTGACATTCGTTTCATTATGAAGGAAAATGTAAGATCTAAATACAGTGGTACCTCGGCATACGAACAACTCACTTTAAGAATTTTTGCCGTGTGAACTGAAATGTTGCAAGAAATTTACCTCAGCACATCAGCCGAATTAAAGTTGCACCATGGGTCCCAAGAATCTTAACAAGGACGGTAGCAAGAAGAAAAGGAAGCCGCGTTTCAATTTGTTTTTTAAAACAGCCGTTGCCACAAGGAATCATAAATTAAGGTAAAGTGAGGTTTAATGTCATTTTATTTCATTCCCATGTCTTTTCTAACTATTTTGTTTGTTTTTCTGTGCAAAAATATGATTACAGTGTTGGAAATTGGTAATATTTTTGGGCGGGCAGAACGGATTATCTGCATTTATATTATTTCCTATGGGAAATGCGTTGCGCAATACGAAATTTCGCCTTATGAACTCGCGATTAAAACTGTATGCTGAGGTCCCACTGTAATAGGATTCTGTTATAGAAGCTTAAATATGGTTATGTCAGGTTTTATAATGTGTAAAAGTATATGAAAACTTGCAGATTTTTTTTTTAACTTGGTGATTTTCTTTTTCTTTTTTTATTTATTTATTGATAAATGTTGCATAATTTTCACAAAACAAAAATCTTTACAAACTTGTGCTGTATTTGTTTTTCCTCTAAAATACATTTAAAATACATTGAAATTGAGGTAATATTAGCTAATTTCAGAGATATTTTTTAATAATAATTTCTACACTGGTGCTAAGACTAAAACATAAAAAATAGTTGCCTGAAGCAGTCAAAAGTTTTTAAACTTTAAATAACAGAATCTGTATGGATGAAGGACATTCTCCTCACTGTGGAATTGTCCTGTAGAGTACAATATTGAAACTGATCATACAAGCAGAACTGGACTTTTACCTTTAAGACTCAGAAGTGTTGATCACAAAGGCGGTGTTTTGGTGAAGGCTCAGTCACTTGGGGTTGCTGTGGTGGACTTTAACACTTACTTGGTTATGAGTGTTGTGTGTGTGTATGTGTTTGTTGCAGCTTCACGGCACTACTCTCGCTCTACTGGTGCTCTTCATGCCCCAGATGCCTTTGGGGCAGCAGGTGAACTATGATCCATGGCCTGCGCAGACTTGATTTCAAAGCAAAATTGAATTTTGCTTCTCATTTGTTCATCCCAGTCATCCTTTTTTCCCCTCCTTTTCAGTTCAGCCTCCATTGGATTGCATGCTTTATGTTTAGCTTCCATAATAACTATTTCTTCCCATCTTTAAAAAAAAAAAAAAAAAAAAATTGTGATGATGCTCTCCAGCAAACAGCCACAAATGTGAGAAGCGACACAAGCGACGAATCCGCTGAAGATCAGAATTAGAAGAGTTAAAGGAGCACATTTATAGCCGCCTTCTGTCTGCAGGTCATATGATTTGATTACTACAGGTCTAGTAACTCTATTCAACCTGACAAAGTGTGCCCTTATGTGGCAGAAGTTAGAAGACGCAAAAGGGACAGTTAGGAGCAGGAAGGACAGAGTTTCAGTGAGTTTTCTGCATTTGAAGCTTTTTGCTGTCAGTCGAAGTAGACTAAATTAATCTGATTTCAATTGATCATCGTCAGTGGTTTTTTTTCCTGCATTCTAACCTACATTTTCATTATCGTATGTAATTTACTTACTTTTTTTAATAATTTTTTTTCAGTGGTGGTATTTTGTATAGTTTTTTTTTTTCCTGTGTATCATATGTTTTATGTTTTAAGTTTTTACTCCCCCTCCGAAGAGTACGTGTTCATCCGTAATATAACCTGATGTGTGTGTTATTACAACGTGTACGATGTGTGTTTTAGGTTCAGGTTTGGGGATCTCCCAGTCCAGTCGTCTCTCTTCCTCCGTCAGTGCCATGAGAGTGTTAAATACAGGATCAGACGTAGAGGAGGCCCTCGCTGATGCGCTGGTAAAAAAAATAATAAATAAATTAAAAAAAAAGACCTTTAGACAAATGAACATTACGCTTCTAATCAGTCAAACATGTCTGTGATTCTGTGCTTAACTTTGTGCTAACTGTGGTATTAAAAAACCTGGTTGTGTTAATGCTGCCAGCTGTTAGGAGATATGCGGAGCAAGGTCAGTCTCAGAGTCTGCTTTTCTGTCTGTTGCAAATGTTTATTGTCGCATTATTTGTTGTCTACAGATTTATTAATATGTTTATTTCGAAGATCTCTTAGAAATTCTTTGTTTTTTGTTTCTCTTTTTTTCTATCTTCACAAGCAGAAGAAACCAGCACGGCGGCGGTACGAAACCTACGGCATGTATTCCGATGACGACGCCAACAGCGACGCGTCGAGTGCCTGCTCAGAGCGTTCGTATAGCTCACGCAACGGCAGTATTCCCACGTACATGCGTCAGGCTGAGGACGTAGCCGAAGTGCTCAACCGATGTGCCTCGGCCAACTGGTCCGAGAGGAAAGAGGGGCTCATGGGATTACAGTCTCTGTTAAAGAGCCAGCGTTCTCTCAGGTAACACACACACACACACACATACATTCTATTGGCAAAAGTATTCGCTCACTGCCTTTACATGCATATGAACTTGAGGAACATCCAATTATTAATCCATAGGGTTAAATATGATGTTGACCCCGCCCCTTTTCATCCAACATAAGTGTTTGATCTCACAAATGCGCTTGTGGAAGAATGCTCAAACATTCCCTTAAACACATTCCCAAACCATGTGGAAAGCTTTCCCAGAAGAGTTGAAGCTGTTATAGGTGCAAAGGGGGTGGGGCCAACATCATATTAAACCCTATGGATTAAGAATTGGATGTTGCTCAAGTTCATATGCAAGTGAAGTTAGACAAGCGAATACTTGTGGCAATATAGTGTGTATATATCTAGGGCTCAAAATATTCTTTGGCGTGTGTTAGTTCGTTAGCTGTAGTTACAAGACTATGTTTAATTAAAGGAGATTGACACAAGAACAGAGCTCAATTGCTGTATGTGTACTCAGGTTTTAAGTTTAATTCCCTCTGGTTGTTTGTGGTGTTGTTTTTTTTTGCAGCCGGGTCGAACTCAAGAGATTGTGTGAGATCTTTACCAGGATGTTCGCAGACCCACACAGCAAGGTACTGCCGGCACGCCGCTTCCAGCTGGGCGCATTTTTATCCGCATGCACATATACAGTGTATACACACACACCCCCATGCATGGAACTTGAATGAATAAAATATCGGATTCTGCCTCACCTACAGCCTTTACCTCCAAAACACACACACGCACATCTGCAGCAGCACTCTCGACAGAGGCATGCGCTCTGCACACTAATTCTTGGGGTGAGGCCACTGGCTAACAGCATGGTTTGGAGGGTTTGGATGGATTTCTGTCGCACACGAACTGCCAGTTAGAACGCTTAGCGCTACTCTTTCACCGCAACTTGCTGCCTATCCAGACAGGACCTGTTTTTTTGTTTTTTTTTTCCCTCGCTTGCACGTATCTGCACAAACACTTGTACAAACAACAGAACAACAGGATTTGTTAAACGATATTGCTAACAATTAAGCCTTAATGGAACAATGAACTCCTTGCGTTTTTTTTCCTCAAAGTATCATCAAGGCCTAAGGTTTAGGTAGAGCGACAATGTGATGGTTTAGTAAGAATGAATAAATTAAAAAAACAGTATTTAATGCTTTTTTTTTTTTAGAATTCAGCTCATAGTGCACTAGTTTTACTGCAATGTCTTTAGTCCAGAGACAAATATTTAAACTTGGTTCAGTTATACAGTCATACTCACGGACACACTTGAAAAGACTAACATGCCCGATCTTTGATTTGGCATCTGAGTTGGTTTCTTACTCACCTGCAAACTGCGGCGTTTTTTTTCCTTGCGCTTGTTTGGACTTACTCTCCTTACTCTGGGTGGCCGGGCCATCGCCCTGCTCTGTAAGTCTGATTGACGGCCCTCGGGTCCAACCCTTTCTCTGATTTTCAGCGTGAGTCCAGAGGCTTCGGCACGGCAGAATCCGGTATCAGTTCCGCCTCCTTTAAGGTACAATACTCATTCATGCACATTCACTTGCCTGACCTGTCTTCCGGGGGTCTGGAAAACTGCAGCCCCCCGTTCTTCCTCTAATGTGCTGGGATTACAAAATCCTCCAGCACATAAATTTCTCCTCTCTTCTTCCATCTGTTCTACATCTCTTTGTGTTTCTTATTCTGTTTCTTTCTTTCACAGCAAACAGCTCTTGAATTGCTGGATGAGTTCATTATAACGCTTTTAAAGATGTATTCGGATTATAGATTTTCATGTATACATAAAAATGACATGCAGATTACTTATTGAAATTGTAAAAGGGTACAATAAATATAAAAAAAAGTTAAATTTTCGGTTCAAAATGTGCATGACTTGAGGCATTTGCTCGAAACCAGTACTGTACTTATTAGGTAATGCTGAATAATAATTTTGGCAAATGTATGCAAAGCGCATAAAAATCACTTTCAAAATACTGTTCTATGTGAACTCTGATGAAAAAGTATGATGCAACATTAATCTGTTACTTTTCGCTTCTGTCTTTTATTTCAACTCTGTCAGTCGTATTTCTTTTACAAATATTATAATAATTACTAATAGGGGTGTGCTCAAAATATCGATTCTTAGATACATACCGATATAATAAAAAAAGATACAGTATCGACATTCTAGCCCTTAGTATCGATACTCCGCCCAGCCATTAGGGGGCGCAGCGGCGCCCGCGAGTTTCAAAAAACTCATGGAAAATGTCGAAGATTTTAGAAGCGTCGTTGTTCCTAAAGGCAGATGTTTAGACACATTTTGGTTTTAAAGCAAAGGAAGGAAACCAAGGGATCGATAAAACAAATGCAATCTGCAAGCATTGCCAGGCTTCTATACGCTACACCGGTAATGCAACTAACCTGCACTTAAAGTTGCAAATATTTAAGCAAAATGCGATCGAGTACGCCATTTGGAAATGTTCATGGAAAAAATCTATTGTCTAAATCTATTTGTTCAGGGAAGCACAATGTTGCAATCTAACTAACATTTATGTCGAGCACTTTTGTTAAGGTCATACAGCTACGTATGAATTTACTACGAAACATGTTTTCTCATGTAAATAAACAAAAATACATAATGTGAATATTAATTTAGTGTATATTTCTGATGAATTTACTTCACGATTTAACATGAGGGATAACAGGATACGGCGCTCCGTCTGGATTTAATATGCAACATTCCCCTTTTTCAAATTCTCAACAAAGCCTAGATGAATACGATATTTGTAATGAATTTACAACTTGTAATGAATATTTCATAAGGATGTAGATATAGCTATATATAGATATATATATTCAACTATGAATAATAACATATCAACTTAACAATGACGCATTTTCCCTTTTTTTTTTATAATAAAAAACAGAATGTACGGAATCACAATGATAGAAAATGTCTGTCCTGTAAAACTGTTGTGATGGTAAATAATCCTAATTTCGGAAAATCCTAGACGAAACAAAGTTCACAGTCCAATACAGTGGAAAACAGCTCTGAAACAAAATGATGCCTGGGATTCCCCTCACGATTTAAAGGCACAGAGATAACACTGTTTTGTTTGTGTAAGTTTCATTTCTTTAGGCGTGATTATGGTTTTTGGCCACATGATGGCAGTGTGGGTAAAGTGGACAGAGATTTAGTCAAGTAGATTGATACGCTTTACATTGTATATTCGTGTGAAAGGCGTTAAGACTCACTTTGTCCGAATTATGAATATGCTCCCGGAACGGACCTCGTCCATAATTCGAGGACTACCTGTGCATAAATATATTAATAATGTTTTAAACATTCATTCATAACAATACGTTTATTGTTGTTCTTTGAAGTAAACTATAAACCGAATACATCTTTAAAAGACTTTAATCCATTGAAAAATTAAAATGATCATTTTTCTTCCCTCCCCGAATTATGCCAGACATCTGTGTGTAACTGTAATGCATTCAAAGGGTTGTGTGAAAGTAAACTCACTAGATTTTTGTTTGTTGTTGTGTTTTTCTCTTCATGCCTTTGCCCGGGGTTGGAACTGTAGAGAGTAAGTTCAGAAGAATTTCATGCAGATTTTTCAGCTCTGTCAGATGGAGGATCATAAGCCTTGCTAAAAATCTTTGTGTGTGTATGTCTTAATGAATGTGTCGCTTGCTTGATAGGATATAATCTTAATTGATTTGTAAACGTGTTTGGAGTTCTGTGCTAACCGTGCAAGCTGTGAAACTAATCAACTAATCAATAAGAGAGTTTGAGAATATTAGTTGCAGGAATGTTTTTAACAAAAAGGCATTCATGTCATCAATGCTCATCTGCTCTTCACGCCATCTTGCTGTTACTTGATCAGAGGAAGATGTCAAATAAACAGCTTGTTACCTTTACCTTTCATTTTAAATGATTTTATTTGTGATTATAAGTAATAATTGATTGTGCTACCCAGTTGCATGCTTTGTCTTTTGACAACTAATACTAAATCTTTTGAAATTTCTGACCATATAATATGTCTAAAAAACAATCAAACTATATTCATAGTTTACTAAATATATCTAAAATTTGTACTGCCTGATAGAGCTGCACCAATCCACTTATAACGAAAGAATATAAAATATAAATGCAATAAAGATATAATTTCTGTAAATTTAGCTTTCTATTAGCTTCGGTTTCAAAGCTAGGTAAAATTCATTGCCCTAACAGAGGTGGGCTTTAGGAAGAATCATTTATGTGCACCTATGTTCCGCTGAACATCATTCAGAAATTGTCAGATCTAATTGGCTACTGATATCCAGCATCAGTGGATACAGATTAAATAAGTGCATCTCTACAGGCTGAACATTATAATATCAAAGCCAGTTTACCAACCTAAGATGAAGCTTGTTGATTTCATGTGCGTGTGTGTATTGTGTAGGTGTTTAGCATGTTCTTGGAGACACTGGTGGACTTCATAATGGTCCATAAAGCAGATCTGCAGGACTGGCTGTTCGTGTTGCTTACACAGCTCCTGAAAAAGATGGGCGCCGATCTCCTCGGCTCCGTACAGGCCAAAGTGCAGAAAGCCCTCGATGTCACAAGGTTTGTAAGATAAAGCCTACGAGCCGTCTTTTTCCATAAGCGGTAAAAAAAAAGTTTTTTGATTTAGCACTAAATGTCTGTATTGCTTTTCTTTCTAGGGAGTCTTTCGCTAATGATCTGCAGTTCACAATTCTCATGAGATTCACCGTAGACCAAACACAGACACCTAACTTGAAGGTAATTGCTGCTTTCTGGGTGCGGCTGGGTGTCATCATGGGTTCGGTTATGTTATGAGTCATGTCCTCTTAATCTTAATGCTTGAATGCCTTATTTTAGCCGGCTTCAGTTCAGGTTTTTCTGCCCAGTTGATTGTTCTGTAATAAAAATTTGTGTGAGCTCTATGAAGTGGATGTAACACTTCATCAAACTCTCATGCACATTAAAAAGGCACTCCTCGACAAGGATTATACCCCAGTTTCATTCCCCTGACACACTTTTCCTACACCACCATGTCATCTGTCCCTCCTTAGTCCGCAGTGTTTTTTTTTTCCCTCCTTTAGTATTCCTTCTGCATCTTATCTTTTCCTTCCACGTCTCTCCCAATTCTGTCAGTCTTTTCCGTCATTGATATGCTCTCCTCTCTTTTTCTGAAGCCGGGGAAAAGGCGCTGTTGCCAGTACGGGGGCGGGGCTATAGAATTGCTTCCCCTCAGAAAGCGGCGGCATGCTTGCACACTACAGGAACATATCCAAGTGTGGAGCCAAGCTGTACAGGTCAGTGAGACACAGGGGAAGCAATCCTATAGCTCACTGGCTCCAACAGGGTATCCCAAACACCCCCCACCCCCCCCTCCCCCCCTCCCTGAAAGTCGGAAGCGGTAAAAAAGTTAATGAAATCAAATCTGTTAAATTTGTTCCAAGTCGCTTATCAAATTGAATCGGAGCTTTTGCGAGATTCTAAAATGTACTTGATTGAGCGTGTTGAGATCATCGCTGTGCTCCTGATGAGAGGGAAGAAAAAAATTAATTATCGAGTGCTTTAGCTGTTGCGTCATTCAGTGGACCTCCTAATTAAAGCAACTTTCGTTACTAAGTGGATAACGGATAGCACGCTTCTGACACACACACGAAAGAGATACAGATAGTGCGTACACTCTTGGCACATGCTGCCCCAAAACAACCCCCCGACCTTTTATTATTATTTTTTTTTTCTTGCGCATTTTATTTTCTGGCCATTTTTATCGTTGCTATCTTTGTTTTTCCTCTTTTCATGTGCATGTGCGAATGTCTCTAGTGTTGTCTCTTGTGTTGCTGCAAATCATTTTGATTTCATAGGGAATTTGTCAGTAATGTGTCGTCGAAATGGTGCTGGTGTAAAATGCAGGTGCCAGAGTATTTATATGTTAATTTAAGTGATAAAGTGATACGAGTCATGTCAACTGGACAACTTTTTAGTTTAGTAGAATCTAAGTCCAGTTGACATGACTCGACTTCCAGATAACCTCACCTGGATGACTGAGAATCTTCACAGACATTGTACTGTACCCACACATGGCTCAGTGTTGCTCTTTCTAATGCAATTGTTAGTTTTATTCTAGCTTAGTAGTAATATAAGGCTGATATTTTCAGGTGAAGGTGGCCATTTTGAAGTATATAGAGACCCTGACGCTACAAATGGAGCCACAGGACTTCGTAAACTCCAGCGAGACCAGACTTGCCGTCTCGCGCATCATCACCTGGACCACAGAACCCAAGAGCTCTGATGTCAGAAAGGTAGGAGACAAAAAACATTTTAACTCCATAACCATATATGTCTATATTATTATGTTTAATAAACCTATATCAACTTTTAAGACATTTCAAGCTCAAGATTTTATCCTTTATTTAGATAATAGTTAGGTACTGTATCATTGATTGCCTCAAGAATGTTTTACTATATGGAATATGGATTTCTGACTTGCTGGAGGACTGTGATTGTTTCTTATGTGCAGGCAGCCCAGTCTGTGCTGATTGCACTGTTCCAATTGAATACACCAGAATTCACAATGCTCCTCGGTGCACTCCCTAAAACCTTCCAAGACGGAGCTACCAAACTGCTTCAGAACCACCTACGCAACACTGGCGGTGTAGCACCAGTAAGACACACATCATCATGTGCATGAATTTTAATACAACTCAGAGTATTTGCATATGGATTATAGGAGCATGTACACTCGACTCCCACCTCAATCGTTCGCGGATTTTTCCTTAGAACCTAACTAAAAATTGTGTACGGAAACCCCAAGAATTTTCCAGAAATCGCAAATGTCCTTCACAATGGTGTTTTACTGGCGATATACAGTGGAACCTTGGATTGCGAGTAACACGGCTCACGAGTGTTCCGCAAGACGAGCAAAGATTTTTAATAAATTTTGACTTGAAAAAACGAGCAAGTCTTGGATTACGAGTATACCGAGTATCATGTATCACGCATGATCTTCTGAGTTTTGACGCAGAGTGTCACGTGATCACAACTGAGCCAATGTTTTTTCTCTCTCTTGCGTTAGGGAATTGTGGGTAATCGTCTCTACGCTGGGTCTTAGTGCTCGTCTCTCACAGGTATAATCAACATCTGTACTATACAACGTACTGTTTACTAGAACACCGTGACCACGTGTGTGCGCGTAAAACATCTTTTATTTTGTGTTTGTAAGCGTGTGTGTACAGCGCTGTTTATTATAACACTTTAATTTACTTTTTTTAGGTAAAGTGCAGGTTCATTTGTTTTATTTTTACTTTATATTTTATATTAATAATTTTTATGTATTTATTTTTTTGGGCTGTGGAACGAATAATTTGAGTTTTCATTATTTCATATGGAAATCGATTTGGTTTACGAGTGTTTTGGAATATGAGCCCACTTCAGGAACGAAATTATGCTCGTAATCCAAGGTTCAACTGTATAATGTTTCATGCTTTTTAAGACTAAATTGCTCAATATAATCTACAAATATTTTTACATAAATATAAAGCTATTAAATTCTGCTAAAGTTCAATAATACTGTATACATTTTTTAGTATTTAGAGAGAACACGAAGCAACCAAAGAGGAAAACGAGGCTTGGAATGGTGAATTATGACTGTATTTACCCGCCAGTACTTATACCAAAGAAAACGACAGCGCATACCAAAGGAAACACACTTGTATGAATTATAGTACACACATTGTTACCACATCCAAAATTTGCATTTTTTCACAATTTGAGGGTGCTCTAGGAACGTAACTGCTCTAGAATGTCGACTGTAACACAAAGATGAATATAGAGAAATCAATTCAGGCCAAAGCATATAATTTGTATCATACTCAGTGAGTTGCAATGCCTCGTTAGTGGTAAATATTTATTTAGTAAACTGCACATCTGCTAATAACCAGAGTTTATATGTCCCATGTGGTAGCAAACAATTTCATGACAGAATTACTGATACCAGCACACTGCAGTTATTAAATATTTGTGCAGTTAGCACAGTTGCTCATTAAACCCTGCAGAAATCTGCTTGTTGAACTCCAGCTTATTGCTTTAGAACATTTTCTGTAACACTAGAATCCTAAATCTCTCTTTTCTTATTTTATTTTTTTTCCACCTGTAGGCCCCAGTGGGTAGCCCCCTGACAAGACACACACCAAGGTCTCCAGCCAGCTGGTCTAGTCCGCTAACGTCTCCAACCAACACGTCACAGAACACGCCTTCCCCTAGGTAACACCCACACACTCGGAGCTCAGTGAACCCCCTCATGATGCACACTTTCAAAAGATGTACATGTCACCAATCTCACCATCTATCTTCTGTTCGTCCAGCGCATTTGATTACGATACGGAGAATATGAACTCGGAGGAGATCTACAGTTCGCTGCGCGGCGTTAGTCAAGCCATTCAGAATTTCAGCGTGCGGAGCCAAGAGGACATGAGCGAACCTCCGCGCAAAAGAGAGGGAGACGGAGAAGAGGTAATGGAGGAGTGATGAAGGGTAACGGATCGTCTGTTTAGCCACCGAAAACTTTCACAACCTGCTAGAATTTGGTGTTTAGTCTGTATCATACAAATATTTTAAGGCAGAGATCACCGGCTAAGAGTTTTCACCATAAGTCAGAGGAACAAGAACTAAAACCAGAAACGGGGTACTTTGTATGAAAACAAGAACACAAATGTTAAATTTTTCATGCACCTGTTTTTTGTGCTCACCTTTACTTTCCAATAATGGATTTTAACCCAGATGCCATTCTTTTAACGAACAAAACCACAAAATCTTTCATTTTAATTCATTACCTTTAAACTTTTCACCACCTTTGTAGTGTGCATGATCACCATAGACAAGAATTTCAATTGGTTTTCCAAAAAACAATAAACAAAAAATGTTTACTGCTTCTCTGATGGTCTCTTGGCAGTTGTGAAGCTCAACAAATTGTAACGTTTAAAATCCAAAACTACAAGGATCAGATTTATTAAAAATGAGCTTGTCTGTGATTAAATATGCTAAACATTTAACTCGAAATAATAATTTTGCATATGTTGTAGGGTGGTGCTGAAACTACGGATACAGGTCGGACAGCACTGGACAACAAAACGTCTCTGCTGAACACCATGCCCCTCCTCTCCTCTAGTCCCCGCCCCAACAAGGAGTATCAGCCAGGTAGTTACTCAGACTCTTCCTTCGGCTCCTCCCCCTTTAGTAAGAGCCTGAAAGATGCACTGGACCAAGACGGCGAGAGCCTTGCGGATGGTGAGACAATCCAGATTGTGTGTGTTTGTGTCCTGTAATTCTACGTGTCACTGGAACCGAAGCATGTGACTGCACAATTGCCAGGGGTAAACTACTACAGGCCCCCCCCCCCTTCCCCCTCCACCCTCCCACTCTTTGAAAGTCAAACACTGTGGTTTGTATAACTGTTGCTATTTTGACTAAGTTAATATCATGACTGCTGCCAGTGTGTGTGTGAGCAGCATGGAGAGAAAGTACATGCTGGCAGGTTTGCAGTCGCCTAAAACAACTTTCTGGATGATTAAAAAGAAATAAATAAGTCCCAGAAACCAAATCGAAAAAATTCAAATTAGGGTTCTCAATAGAATTATTGTTAAAACTTTTTGATCAAACTCGAAACCCAGTCTTACGTTGACGCTTACGTTGACGTTTTACTAAGTCTTACGTTGACGTTTTACTATGCTGTGCATTTATACATTTAATTTTCCATATCACATGAATTTCTGTAATTTGTCCACAAGGTCCCCATGTGTGTCTTCACAATTTAGCGTGTGCCCTGATTCTTTTCTTTTCTGTATAATGATGCTAACAGATAGCAGCGTGGACCAGTCAGAGGTGGTGGCTGAGCTGTTGAAGGAGCTGTCCAATCACAGCGAGCGGGTGGAGGAGAGGAAGGCGGCGCTCTGTGAACTCATGCGGCTGATCAGGGAAACGCAGTTGCATGTCTGGGATGAACATTTTAAAACGATTCTCCTGCTGCTGCTGGAAACCCTGGGGGACGGAGAGGTACACACGGAGAAGTTTTATATATGCACACAGTAAAACCTTGGATTGCGAGTAACTTGCTTTGCGTGTGTTTTGCCAGACGAGCAAAAAAATTTTTATCCGATTGAACTAGATTTGCAATACGAGTAGTACGTATATACTTTGTCTGGCTCGCGTCATGTGATCACATCTGAGCCAATGGTTCTCCTCTCTCTCGCTGTGGGATTGTGGGTAATCATCTCCCATGCTCAGTCTCAGTGCGCATGCCCCACTTGAATAGTCAACATCCATGCGCGGGCGTATTGTTTACTATAATGTTGTGACCACGTGTGTGCACATGTAAAGCTTTTTTATCACAAGTGTAGTGATTGTTCTTTAGTAACTGCAACAATGGCCTCTGTGAAGAAAAAAAGTTTAAAAAGCTGTAGCAGTGCGGGAGATTTGTTTCTGAAATTTGTTTAACGACACTGCGACATTTCTGCGGAATCCTCAAAAGGAGGCAAAAGCAAGTGTCTTTTATAGAGGTTCCTTGTTAAAGTTGCACCAAAAATAAAAGATCGCAGAAAGCCAACAGAGAGCAGTTTGCGTTGGTGTGCATTTGTGAAAGTCGTTTTATGCAATAAACTCTCCCTCTAATCCGCTCCTCTCTATCATCTCCCTCACACCAGGTACGATGCTTTTCAAAAAATTGCAGGTTAATTTTTTTTATTTGTAAATTATATTTTGTATTTATTATTTTTATATGAATATTTTTGGGTTGTGGAATGAATCATCTGCATTTCTATTATTTCTTATGGGGGAAATTCACTTTGATATACGAGTGCTTTGATACACAAGCACACTTCCGGAACAAACTATGCTTGCAATCAAAGGTCTATATACTGTGTGTGTGTGTGTGTGTGTGTGTGTGTGTGTGTGTGTACACACACTAGCAAAAAAGGTAAAGTTGAGTCATGTCCGTAATTACTGCCGCTGTTTTCTGCAGCATGTGATTCGTGCACTGGCGCTGCGGGTGCTGAAGGAGATTTTGAACCGTCAGCCCTGGCGCTTTAAGAACTATGCAGAGCTCACCATCATGAAGACCTTGGAAGCACACAAGGACCCACACAAGGAGGTCAGGCGTCCAAACGAACCATGTGCACACCACACATCACAAGGATTTTTTAATATTCTTACACGTCACATACACAATTTTTCAGCATTGTTATTATTTATTTATTTTGGTAGTTTTTAAAATATTTTCAAACTAAACCATGCGGCACAGCATTTACAATAGTTTACTGTTTAGTGAAAAAAAACATAGGAAGATGACGCAATACTTTACTGTTGTTTTTTAATACAGTGGCGTTTGTATAGAGATCTAACAGACAGTGAAGAACTAAACACAAAAGCAGTCATCCGTCTTCTGCATCTAAATCTCTAAGATCTTTCTTTTCATGAGTTCTCTAGGTAGGGCATTTAACTCATGCACAAAAATGCACAAAGAAAATGATTATGAAGCTGTTTTGAGAGTCCGTGAAGAAGCCATCATGAATAACAGGAATGGAAGTAATAAAGAGAAGAAACTAGATTCCTAAGACGTTTAAACATTTAATGTTTAAACCTGTTAAAAAAAAATTTTTTTTAACAGAATAATTATATGACCGGAGAAGAAAGAGCTCTAGTCACAGCATGGCATGGAGTATAATGTGCGCAATAATTTTTCTGTTTTTGTTTTGCATGTGTTTAGGTGGTCCGGGCAGCAGAGGAAGCAGCGGCCATGCTGGCAAATTCCATCAGCCCGGAGCAGTGCATTAAGGTGCTATGTCCCATCATTCAGTCTGCAGACTATCCCATCAATCTGGCCGCCATCAAGATGCTCACCAAAGTAATTGAGCGACTGCCCAAGGAAGGCCTACTCCAGATGCTTCCAGAGATTGTCCCTGGACTCATTCAGGTATGAACTGATTTGTAACATTTAATTAGCTGGGTTGCACATGCAGGTCAATAGTTCTCTCTTACGGGGTGTGTATGCAAGTCTACTGATTAAACACTGATTTGTGCTTCGGTGTCAAGTCTACGCCATACGTCTACGCATCACGCATCTATTTTCTATTTGCACAATTTTTCTTTGCTGCTGTACTAAAGAAATTTCCCCACTGTGAGACAAATAAAGATATATCTTATCTTATAAATGCTCACAAAGGGTTCTGTGTGGACTTGGTGGACTGTTCTCAGAACATAGTGTTCTCAGTGAAAAAGTATTTGCCCCCTGCCCCCTTATTTATTTATTAATTTTGAACTTTTTTTGCATATTTGTCACACTTAAATGATTCAGATCATCAAACTAAATTTAATATCACACAAAGATAACCCAAGCAAATACAGAATGCAGTTTTTAAATGATGATTTCTTTTATTAAGGGGGAAAAAAAAGCTGTCCAGACCTGCCTGGCTTTATGTGAAAATATAATAACCCACTAAACCTACTGTAGTAACTGCTTGTCCCACCCTTGGCGCCAACAACAGCAATCAAGCATTTGCGATTAAATTATTAATTATTATCACATATTAATTATTATGTATATAATTATATTAATAATAATTGGCATGAGTCTTTCACATAGCTGTGGGGGAATTTTGGCCCACTCTTCTTTGCAGAATTGATTTAATTCGACCACACTGTAGGGTTTTCGTGCATGAACGGCCTGTTTAAGGTCATGCCACAGGATATAAGTCTGGACTTTGACTACGCCACTCCTAAAACTTTTTTTTTTTTTGAGCCATTCAGACGCAGACCTGCTGGTGTGTTTCAGATCATTGTCTTGCTGTGTAACCTATTATGTTTCACAGGTTTGGACAGCTTTTTTCCCCCTTACTAAATGAAATCATCATTTAAAAACTACATTTTGTATTTACTCACGTTATCTTTTATTTACTATGAAATTTGTTTGAAGTATGACTGATGTGCAGAAAAAATACAAATACTTTTTCACGGCGCTGTAAATCCGTCCTGATACTGCCTTCCCCCGGTTTATACACGCCCATGAACCTCCTGCCCCAGGTTTATGTGTCTGAATGCACAGCTACATCATAGATTTCATGGCTGTTCTTCAGCATTTTAAAGCATTTTCTTTTACTGTGCCATATAGGGTTATGATAATTCTGAGAGCAGTGTACGGAAAGCTTGCGTCTTCTGCCTTGTTGCCATCTATGCCATCATCGGGGAGGATCTCAAACCTTACCTCAGCCAACTCTCTGGCAGCAAGGTGAGAGTGAACTTAAAGCTCTTCATATTCTCTTCCAACAACTTTTTGGAAACTTTTAAACCAGTTTAAACGCTAAATTGTTTTACTTCTGACTTTTTGCTAAGTAAATTACTTGCTTTTTAAATTCAGATTAATAAAGGACACTGTGGTGACAAGGATGTTGGGTCAGACATAAGCCACTGCATGAATAAAAATAAAACTACAGTACAGTTAAACCTTGGATTGTGAGGATAATTCGTTTCCCGAAATGTAATCCAAAGCACTCATTTATACCAAAGCGAATTTCCCAGATGATTCATTTAGTTGTGACATGACACTCGGCAGACAGAGCATGTATGCACTGCTCGTATTGCAAGACTTGACTCGTTTATTTTCGTCTATCAAATTTATTAAACATTTTTGCTAATCTCATGAAAAAATTCATAAACCAAGTTACTTGCAATCCAAAGTTCCACTGTATTTAAAATCTATGAATTTCGAGACTAACAAACGAAAAACTTAATTGAAAATAATATATATTCACTCTGTCTTTTCAGCTGAAGCTGTTGAATCTGTATATAAAGCGCGCTCAGACCGGCTCAAGCGGCGACCAGACGTCAGATGTGGGAGGTCCAAGCCTGTAGCCGAGCCCACGGGACTCTGAGGGCAGGAGCCCCAGACGGCTTTTTTTTTGTTTTGTTTTGTTTTTTTAACACGCATACACTCACTCAAAACGCTCAAAGTTAGACAGGCTTACACATTACACACACACGTATGCATACACACAACTATGGACTTGCACTGCTGGACACCTTCCTTTGCCCCTCCCCTTTCCTACCATCCAGCTGCAGTCTGATGTCAAGCCGGACAGCGTGGATCAGATCTTGACACTCCTGTTAAACCTGAGTTGTTGTTTTTTTTGTTTGTGTATGTATGAGCATGACCTTCATTGTGGTGCCAGCTTTGTTGAACGTGTTGACTGGTAACTGTGTGTCTGTGTGTGTGTCTGTGTGTGTGATCGTGTGAGAAAGGATGAGAGCAAGTTTACTTCCCTGTTATAATCCCAGCAGTGAGATGAAAAAAGGAGAGGGCGGGGCTTTAGGTGCCACTCTGCAGTATCAAAGTCGTTTCCTTTCAGATCAAAAAGCTTTCGGGGGGGGATTGAGACTGACGAGATGCAACTCAAAACCGTGAGTGACAGAATCAGAGCAAAAATTTCATTACCAGTGCTTACGGTTTATTGATTGAGTGATTAACGGTCATATCCCTTCATAACACTGAATGGTTGGTTCAGCTTGCTCTATTATACGGCATACTTTGCTTGGCTATCTGCATGTCATGATTAAATAAAAATAAAAAACACAACCCTTTTTATCTGGTCACCTTTAGGACTTGACGTGGTCCGGGGACGCACTCGCACATCCGAGGTCTGTATCGCAATCGGACTGCGAAGCCAGATGTCATTTGAATACATAGGCAATATGTATCTATATAACACAACAGGAGTATTCGAGAAAAAAAACATCTTGCGGTATTCGGAGGGCGTGTAGATTCTTTTACGTAGCATAGTGTCATTTCTTCTCCCATGGGAAATTTGTAGAAATGTATTTACGCATTCAAATGAAAAATAAAAACTGATGTGTGTCTTTCTCCTTTATGTAGTTTCTCTTTCTCCCCTGTGAGGAAATTGTTTCCTCTGGTTTCCCCACTGCATTTCTAAAGCTATGCTAACAATAAAATGAAAATAAAAAAATGTACAGACACGAGTAAAGTGTTTTATCTTCATTTCTGAGTTCAATTTTTTTTTCATTTCTCTTTGTGAAAATTACAACGTATACAACACTGTGAAAAAGTATTTGACCCCTTCCTGTTTTTTTTTTTTTTTTTGCATATGTCTCACACTAAATGTAATATGTTTAAAATTTAAAATAACCAGAGTATTTTTTTATTATTTATTAAAGGAAAAAAGTCATCAAAACCTACCTGTCCCTATGTGGAAAAGTTATTGCATAATATTAAAATAAATAAAATAAAATAAAAAACACTTTTTTGCACTGTAAATGTTATCCATCATCAGGCCATTTTCAGAGTCTAGGAAATACAACAATTAGTAATAACATTAAAATTATGAATATAATGCCTAATATTGTGCGCATCCCCTTTTGTGCCACCAATACGGCACTCACCCCTCGAGGCATGGGCTTGTCAAGTTCTCTGAATCTGTGCTGTGGTATCTGACACCTAGACATAACCAGCAAATCATTTAAGTGCTGTTAGATGTGAAGAGGTGACTCCATGGATTGTATTCGTTTTTCCAGCACCTGCCACAGATGATTGATCAGATAGAGCTCTTAGGAATTTGGAGGCAAAGTATAAACCTTGCACTTGTGTTCCTCAAAACATTGGTCTGAAACAATGTCTAAGTAAGTGCCTTCTTCCCATACTGCATCCTGGTGCAATCTCTTCCCTGTGTAAGAAACGCACAATCCACATGATGTAAAGGAAAATGTGTTTCATCGGACCAGGCCACCTTCGTCCATGGTCCAGTTCTGATCCTCACTTGCCCATTGCAGGCACTAATAGTCAGGGGTCAGCAATGGGTACCCTGATGTTCTACCGGGGGTTTTCTGTTGGATCAGATCAAAGGGCCTAGCTTTGCTACCCCTGCATGTCAATGAGCACTGTGCCCATGAGTCAGTCACCAGTTCTCTGGTGTCTTTCTTGGACCATGTTTGGTAGGTACTAACCAATGCATACTAGGACCACTCCAAAAGACCTGCATTTTGGAGTTCAAAATCACAATTTGATCCTTTTTAAGTCTCTCAGATCCTTATGCTTGCCCCTTTCAACTTCGAGAAATAATTGTTCAATTACTGCTTAATACATCTCTTTCAGAATGCATCAATATTGGTAAATATGCTGAGTGCTTTTACCTGAGCCAGGTCTGAACTGTGGAATAGGAAGCCCTTTTTTTAAACGGGAGAGGGGGGGCATACCCGAAAAACTATGCAGTATCTGAAAGTGGGTGTTAAGTTTACAGGGATATAATAAAATCGTAATATGTATAAATATATTTCAGTACTGATGATTGCAGCGAGCCAAGTCGAGGACTAAGCACTGCTGAGCATTTTGCATATATACTACTTTAATTTGAAGAAGATTAGGGCTTGGGTGATGGGTTACCTTTTCAGACATGGGGCAGAGGAAGTACTAACGAAGTGGAAAGACAGTCATTTTAAAAAGATTTTCAAAAAAGAAAATAGATATTAATCTATGTAAAATTGTATGACTGGCTGCAAATCGCCATTTTTCAAATTTAAATATACAATATAGTAATACAGGCGGCACGATGGCTTACTGGATTTCTACCATGTAGAAAGAGGTACAGACGATGAATGAGTAAATAAATAAATAAATGCAATTATTTAAAATATATATTATAGTCTCTCTAAATTGCACCAGAGAATACAATTGAATTAAAAATATAATTTCTCTAAAAAAAAATAGTCATATATTAATTAGGCTGAAAAATTACATAATATTTAATTAAAGTTAATTGTAAATTCAGGATTTAAACCTAATAATAGCCTTATTAACCTTAAAGCTCACAGATCAAAGCATATTTATGAGGCGATATAGATTAAGAGGACTTTAATATGGAGTACTTTTACACTTTACAAGTATGTAATAATATAATGTAATATTTATTTGATAGTACTGAATCCCTGTCTGAGAACTGGCATATCACAACTTATAATTAAGACTTAATATTTGATTTCCCGGTAAATAAAATGAAAAGTCTAACATAAAGGCGACGCTTGGACAAATTTGCTACAAGTTAAAAGAAGGGGGCGCTTTGATTGCGTGCATTGGTATTTTGGCGTGCATGCGCGTGCGTGCAGGCTGCAGGGACGGAACGTGATGACGTCACTGTTCGGGTACGTAGAGGGAGCGCTCGGTGATTGGTCCACGCCGTGCCACCGAGAGCTTCCGGTCTGTGTTGCCAAGTTTGTATTCTGTTACCCCTCTCCAAATCTCACGCTGCTGCGATGTCCATATTATTGTTTGAGGTTGGGAGTGTCTTATATGTATGCACTGGCCACTTTATTAGGAACACCCGCACCAGGCATGTGCATGGGTGATGCAGATACAGGCCAAGAGCTTCAGTTCACATCAAATATCAAATTGGATCTCAATGACCTGAACATTGGCTGCTTGTTGGTGTGAGACTGGTGTCTTCTGCTGCAGTGGCGCCACCTCAGGCTTAACCATGCTGTATTCTGAGATGCTTTTCCTCTCACCACTCTTGTAGAGTTACCTGACTTAACCATGCACTGTCAGTTTTAAAACAGTCCGGCCATTTTTTTCTCTGACCTCGCTTTCAACAACAAGGTGTTTCCATCTGCAGAAATGCTGAACCAGACCATGTAGAGATCACACTTTTCTCCTTTCTGAGGTTTAATGTGAACATCACATAAAGCTTTGGTCCTGTATTCACATGATTTATACACTGCACTGCTTCCACATTATTGTCTGGTTAGATAATTGCATAAATGTTCAGGTTTACACTAAAGTGGTATTTGCGTGTATATTAATAATATCCGGGAATGTTTTATCATTTAGGGCGACACGGTGGTGTAATTGTTGGCCCTGTCGCCTCGCACCTCCAGGGTAAATTCTTGCTTCAGGTCTGTGTGCATGCTCTTCCAGTGCTTGGTAGGTTTCCTCCCACAGTCCAAAGACATGCATATTATGTTAATTGGCATTCCCAAACTGCCCACAGTGTGTGTGTGTGTGTGTGTGTGTGTGTGTGTGTGTGTATACCCTGCACATACACACTAGATTGGCACCCCACAGAGGGTGTATCCTGACCATTTCCTGGGATATGCTCCAGTCCCCTGCAACCTTGTAACAGGATATGTCAGTATAGACAATGAGCAAATGAGTGTTATCATTAAATTTAAATGTTATCTAAATAGATTGTGACCCAACTTCCAATTCCATGGTCTTTCCTGATTTTTATTCATGTCTACATTGTAAAACAATGGTGTGTAAAATGTGCAATAATCTCTGTCAAACAGTTGATATTGAGATGTGTCTGCTACTTATGCTCTGTAAAGCCTTTATAACAGCTCTAAACTGGTGATTTCTGAGGCTGGTAACTCTAAATTGACTTCTCCTTTGCGGTAAGTTTTGGTCTTGCTTTTCCTGGGAAGGTCTTCATGAGAGCCAGTTTCATCATGGTGCTTGATGGGTTTTGCAAATGCGCTCGACACAATACTGTTCTTGCAAGAACCTTTCCACAACCTTTGTGTCTTAAACAACAACTGACTGTTGTTGCTGTTATGTAATTACCTAATGCCATATCTGTTATTTCATAGTTTTGAAAAAATCCAATATTATTCTAGAATGTAGAAATACAAAATACCAAATACCAAAATACAAACGTTCTGAGAAACCAAAAAAGGAGCATTAGTTAGTTCAAGGTTACAATAACGTTAGACAAATGTTCTCTGATCCACTGTAGACTAATCCGTCACAGGGCACACACATACACTCTTTCACAAACTACGGGGCAATTCGGGAACGGCAGTTAATCATGTCCTTGGACTGTGGAAGGAAACCGGAGTACCCGGAGAAAATCCACCAAGCACACAGACCCAAAACCTGGGTGAACTGAAAGCTGAATGTTAAGTTTACTCAGTAATTAATATATTTTACAACTAAAACCCAGTTGGATGTTTCAGAAATTAAAAACAGATATTCCCAGGATGTTTTGAGAACCTTACGCTGTTAGTTAACCTTTGGTTAATAACTCACTCAATCATCGTCTATACCACTTTATCCTGTATACAGGGTCGCGGGGAGCCTGGAGCCTCTCCCAGGAGACTTAGGGCACGAGTTGGGGTACACGAGTTGTGGGCAGACACACACACACACACACACTCTCTCTCTCTCTCTCTCTCTCTCACAAACTGCATGTCTTTGGACTGTGGGAGGAAACCGAAGCACAGGGAGGAAACCCACCAAGCACACAGCGGGAATCGAACCCGGACAAACCGAAAGCTGAAATGAAATCTTTTGACAACTAAAACCCAGTTGGACGTTTCAGGAATCAAAAACAAACATTCCTGGAACGTTTTTGCTAACCTGTTAGCTATAGGATCTTCGGTTCATAACGTATCGCCCTGAGGCTGTTTTTTTTATGATGATTATTTTAGAATACCTGGCAACCCTTCCGATATTGTGTGCGACGATCGTTTCCCCACCCGTATTCCGGCGTGTGGCGACAGGAGGCCATGAATGACGTCGAGTGAGTGTTTTCTGGCTCCGTGTGCACTGACGCTCGGAGCGACTCGCCCGGACATGCTGGACTCCATCGCGGAGCTGAGCGCGCGCTTCGGGCTCGCGGGGAGGATTTGCGGCAGGGGATTTGCGGTGTGAATGTGTACGTAAGACGCAAGTCGGAGGAGTGTGTGCGAGTGTGTGTGTGTGTGTGTGTGATGATCGATGTCGGTTAACGTTACCGAGTGGACTGTCAGCAGCGACCGTGCTCACACCGCGGAGAAGTTACGGGTGCACTTTTTTTTTGTTTGTTTGTTTTTTTTGTTTGTTTTTTGAAAGGACTGCATCATTTAATTATATATACACAGAGAAATAATAATAGGTGGGGAAGAAAAGAAGAAAACAAACAAGTAAACAAAGCACGCCTTTTGGATCGTGACGCATCTCCAGGCGCTGCTTGTGTTCAGAGAGATGAGGATGATGAGGAGGATGATGAGTTAACTGCATGGAGGAGCAGAGGGCCTTCACGGCCATACTGTTTCCCCTTGTGGATTTCCTACAGCGAACCACCACCAGGCCCTGTTGAAGGAGGACTCCCTCGGACGCCATGGCGTGGGTGCTGAAGATGGACGACGCCACGATCGAGTCGGGGCTCGTCCACGACTTTGACGCCAGCCTGTCCGGAATCGGGCAGGAACTCGGGGCTGGAGCTTACAGCATGAGGTACCGACAAGCACTCAGATCACGACTCGGTCGGTAGTCGTGACCGGTCGTAGCCTCCGTCTTGAATGCTTCTGTGCGTCCTGTAGAACTGCGACCGCCCTTTGAAGCTGTTTGGAATTTAAGTTGCCATGACAACCAGCTAGACAGAACTGTTGTTGTTGTTGTTGTGCAGTTTTACAATCTTAGCAGTCAGCCATTCCACACACACACACACACACACACACACACACACACACACACACTAGTGATATAACCTGTACTCACTCACCATCCCAAATAACTTAATAAGAAGAAGTAAGCTGATGGATTATCAGGGCACTCTTAATTAAACACACAGCCCGTGTGTGTGTGTGTGTGTGTGTGTGTGTGTGTGTGTGTGTGTGTGTGTGTGTGGTGTTCCCCAGCTGAAGAGCATTCAGGTTAGCTTTCAGCAGCTCTCTCTCTCTCTCTCTCTCTCTTTTCAACTTCACTTCCTGGAACAGTGTGTTCCTTTCTCTTTTTCCTGCAACATGTTCTTTCACTTGCAGTGACTAAACACACAACTCGGATACTAGACGACTAGACAGTTGAGAGGGGAAAAAAAAGACGAGACGAGAAAAAAAAAATTTAAAAGGAGAACACTTTTTTTTTTTTTTTTTTGGAGAACACTTTCACCTTTTGGATGACATTAGATATCAGATATCATGGCACCCGGGTCAGGAGATAATATCTCCACTCCAGCACGAGTTATGAGGCGTTACGTTAGCCGCGGTGTGGTTACACTGGCGGTGTTTCCTTAATCCGATCAGAATTGTTCTGATTAGATAGAACAGCTTGACTGTTGTTGATCGGACACTGATCCGATAAGATGTGCTTGAAGCATTTCATCGCAATATCTCTATAAATAAAGGAGGTTTTGTCTGTACACCGGTCAGAACTCGCTTTTTCAGAAATATCTTTATTCTTCCTATATTATAGGACTCGAAACCAGTATCAGAAAAATACATGTCTGTCCAGTCAGATTTTGTCTTTCACATTATCACACAAAATTGGTAGGATAGAATTTAGTGAAACTTTTGCAGCACTTTGATTTCTGCCTGAAGTTTAAACTGCACCATAAGTGAAATCAAAATGTTGATTAAAAACGATGTTATGAACAGTTATGTGCCGGATTTAGTAATCTCCATTAAAATAAGCTACCTGCTCAATGTAAAAAAATGCCTGCATTAATAGATATTAATTAGAAAAGCTAAACTGAATATTTTTGCTGGGATTAGATCATATTTTCACTTTCACTGAAATAACAGCGCTAAAGTGGCATAAGTAAATTTTAGTGCACTAGTTCGTTTTAAGACTAAACTCCATCTTTATCTGATCTACTTTTTTGACTCTCTGATTACTGAACAGGGGGTGTATTTGTTAATTTCTTTGCCTTAATAAGTTAGAGAGAGTTCTGCCATACAGAAAGATAGACAGACCTGAACGTGGGCTTCAACCTGAAATAATAATATCACTGCTCATCAGATTATTTTAGCTTTTACGCTTTAACTATTTCTACAAACTCTTTTCCCATCAATGACGTGTTCTAACGATAGTCGTCATATATATATATATATATATATATATATATATATATATATATACACACAATCATGTATATGTTGTGATATGTTGTGATCTGTACACTTTGATCTCTACACTATATATACAATTTTATCTGATGCAAAGATAATGAAGGAAGACGAAGGGATTTCCCCTCACTTCCATTGAATTCAGTAGAAGATGGACACACGATGTGTCATGGAAAACAATATTTTCATTTCTGTTATTCTTTTAAATTAAACCACAATCTAAGATGCACATATTGCTCTAATATATTTTTTCATCAGGAAGAGGATTTTTACCATTAATCAAGAGAACCAAACTCCCCTGCTTGAAAACCTAGTGTTCACCTAATCAACTGGTGTTACCTAAATGTGAGGCAAAAATGTGTCAAATTAATACACACTGTCTGGACAACAAACAAAAAGATAGGGAACAAAAATTCAACAGCAAAAACCAGAGCTATGTTTAATTGTGAAAGTAAGTGCTTTTCCACACATACACACACAATGTAATGAGAACTCACAGAATTGGGCCCGAACAGCTGTGTGTCCATAAGAAAACCACTTGTTAGTGAGACTCACCAGAAAAAAGAAGGTTTTTTAAAGATTGGACTTTGGAGCATGAGCGATGCACCCATTATTAGAGACAGTTCTTGTGTTCACATTGTGAGTTCATTTGAAACAGGACTTGGGTCTCTTCCTGGTCCACTTCAGGTCTTTAGCTTTCTGTTCACATTGTTGATTCTCTGGAGCTTTCAGAGCTTTTGTGCTTTGGGATATGCACCAACAGCTATGCCTAACCCTCATCGCCATACTGGCCCTGGCAAAACTGGTCTGTAAGCAAATGAGTAAACACTGGAAGCTGTGTTTTCTCTGGATAAAAAGCAGGATGACATTTACATTTCAATGATTTATGATCTAAGTGTAGTTTAATCTGCAGTTAATTAAAATTTTGATAGTTAATATACTCATTCATACTATCCATATTATTTATACCAGAGTCCGATACTATCATACGCACATTTCATGTAGATTGCAATATATATAACATTATATAGTGACATCTCCATGGAGTCATTACTCCAATTAACGCTGAACGCTTAACTCTGATGTAAACCAACAGCTGTTGATATTCTAAGCGGGGAAAAATATACTACAGGTATCTCATTGAAAAAGCACTGAAATCAGGTATGTGTAAATGTTATCTTGTTTTTTATCCAGAAAAAATGTGTCTTCACAGTATACTGTATTTGATTACAGGCCAGACTTAGCTTCATTAATATGGCAGACACATTGATGTGCTTTTGAGCGTCCTAATGCAACAGGCCCACTACAGGGCAAAAGGGGCAACGTGAACCTGGAGAACTTTGTGATTCAATATTGGGAAGTTTAATCAAACCATGATGCAGATTTGCTAACACACTTATTAAACATTAATGAAAGGAGTCATGATTGAAAAAGTTTCCCAGCTTGGGGAAGTCATCAGGAGTGAAGAGTTTACATTTTGACAACATGTCTGACAATAAACCAGTGATGGGAATCACCAGTCACCTCCCGATAAGATATCATAATATCCCAGTTCTGATTCGATTAATAGTATGATTCTGTAAGCATCATGATTTTATAAAAAATATATATATAAATAAATTTTAAATATAAACTTAAAAACTACAAGAGTTTAACATTTAACTTCAACTGAAATTCAACAAAAAGCTAAATTTTTACTGAGCAGCACGTATACACACACACACACACACACACACACACACACACACACACACACACACACACACACACACCATCCATCATTATTATTTCTAAACAAACTTGTACAAACAAACAAATAATTCACTCCTACCAATGTGGGAATAGTTCAGAATGCGCCCCCTGTATGATTATAAAGAAACTGCGACATGTAAGCATGTGTAATGAGTGAATTTCATTGAACTGAATCGCTTGCAGAGTTTGGAGCAAAAGGCAGAATGGAGGCTTCTTTAATCATGCAAATTTTAACAAAAAACATGTTGTCGTGCTGCTCATGTAACAACATGAGCGTTTTTGTTGCACCACTCAGAAGCTCGTGCATTCTGCCTGCTTTTTTATTTTATTTTGAGGGGGCATAAGGCGTAAAATAAATGTGTGTCAGGTTGAGTGTTGCTGTGAGTTTAGCGTTTCAGTTTGATGTAAATTGTCATTTTCATTCTCTTTACTGTCACCCAAACACTGTGTAATGACATGTTGCTAAGTTTCTAGGCTCTTTATTCTAAGCCTATGTTTTCAGACTGATGGAATCATAGCAACCACACATGCGCACACACACGCATGGTTGCTGCACATGCTCGCTCTCTCTCTCTCTCTCTCTCTCACACACACACTCACACACATGCTTGCGCTCTCATACACACACATGCACATGCTCTCTTGCTCACATACACACACACACGCGCTCTCTCACATACACACACACACGCGCTCTCTCACATACACACACACACGCGCTCTCTCACATACACACACACACGCGCTCTCTCACATACACACACGCGCTCTCTCACATACACACACACACGCGCTCTCTCACATACACACACACACGCGCTCTCTCACATACACACACACGCGCTCTCTCACATACACACACACACGCGCTCTCTCACATACACACACACACGCG